>JAVJIF010006621.1:0-154072 GCA_038442645.1 Agave tequilana | reverse complement strand
AATTGTTTTGTGTTTTGATGATGACAAACCAAATTAGTGCTATTTGGTACTAATGATTTTGTTTAAGATGAGTTTCAGGTTTTGTACCATGTTTAGAGTTCATTCGCTTCGCTGTTGCAAAAAACTTCTAAGTTCCACATAGCAATGAAGGCAATTTGTTCATCAAGGAAGGATCATAGAAGAGAAGGCACTAGCAAGGCATTGGATGGCTCAAAGACGTGAAGATTGCTCAGAGGTCCTTAGGTTTTGTATTTTTAGTTTTATAGCTTGTTAAAGAATAGAGATTAGGTTTGAAGCTCAATCACACACGTTTTTGCGCATATACTATTTCTTAGTTTATTTCCTATAAATATACAAAAATATTTTAGTACAAAATCTTTCTTCTACAAAGTTCTTTTTATGTTACATACTGAATTCCTGTTTAAAATAGTTTTGTTTAAAAATTTTTCTTCTCAAAATTCTGTCTTTATTTCGTTTTCTGACCTGATCCGGTCGACCGGCAGTCTACCGACAGTCGACCGAGTCTGTGTCAGGCTGGTCCGGTCGACCGGACCAGTCGACCGAGGTCCTGGCAGAATGCACGTATCCGTGTGCATGTCTGTCGGTCGACCGGGGCAGTCGACCGATATTTATTTTTGAGTCACAGTTTGTATCAGTCGACCGGGTCGGTCGACCGATAGCCTGTAACGGTCGGAATTTTGTACTACCGGTCGACCGGGCCCGGTCGACCGATGTAGCCGTTGAACAGTAACGGACAGATTTTTTAAGAGCTGTTTATTTTTGTCTTTTGTATTTAAAAGTTCGTTTAAGGATATATTTGATCTAATTACCTCCTAAACATCAGTAAACATGTTTTATCCCTAAACCCTAGCCCTCTCCTATAAATAGGGGTGTTTGGGGAGAGATTGGTTACAACAACAATTTTTAAGAGAAAAATTCAAAAGTTTGAGAAATTCAAAAGAGCTTGTTTCTTGGTTTTTGTGCTTATATTCTCACTCATTTTCTGAATTGGTTTTTGTGATACTCTCTGATTTAATTTTTCTTTTCACCTTACACAAGAGCTTCATTCCTACTCAATATTCTCTAAGGACCTTTGTAAGGGAAGAGATATTTGAAAGAGAGAGTTTGTGGTCTTTTGACTACTCAGAGATAATTTGTACTTGAGCTTTGTGAAACTGGGTACTCCTGGTGTTGGGTACTGCAGTGATTGTGTAACTGTCTGTGTGATAGTGAAGTAGCTAGAATCCTTCTGGGGAAGGCGGGGAGTAGAGCTGGGTGCTCGAACCTCGATAACATATCCTTGTGTTTGCGATTGGTTTACTTTCTTGCACTCTTTACTTTACTATACTTGCTCTTATTCTTGCTCATCATAATCATTGTCATACTTACTTGCTTGCATTCATCTTGTGATTTTTGTTGGTGACTGTTGTAGCTTTAATTTTTAAATTACCCTTTGATTAGCATCTTCACCTATTCACCCCCCTCTAGGTGATTTTCAATTGGTATCAGAGCTTGGACTCTAGGTTTGGCTTAACATCCATAGAGAGATCCTTAAAATATTGCTAATCAACATTTTCATTCATCCATCATACACTAGTAAATATGGCCGACAACATTAAAACCCCACCTAAATTTGATGGCCTAAATTTTCCCATTTGGAAGGTTAGGATGACTATATTTTTGCAATCACTAGGTAGCTTGGTAGCTAAGTCCTTGACCAAACCCTACATAGCACCCGATAGTGATGAGAGCACTTGGACCGACTTCAACTTTAGAGAATATGAGGCTAACTCAAAAGCCCAAAACTCCCTTTTAACCGCCTTGAATGAGGATGACCTTACACGGGTAATTCATTGCCAATCCGCCTATGAGATTTGGCAACACTTATTGGTCACGCATGAAGGGACTTCACAAGTCAAGAGAGCTAAAATAGATCTCTTGAGGTCCCAATATGAATCTTTTAAAATGCTTGATGATGAATCCATTGATTGTATGATTACTCGTTTCACTAAAATTACAAATGGTCTTTCTTCCTTAGGTGACGTCATCTCCAACGATCAAAAGGTGCGCAAAGTGATACGAGCTCTTCCTCTATCTTGGGAGATAAAGGCCACCACCTTGAAGAATTAAACGACAAGGATGAGATGGACATCATTAGTCTCATTGGGAACCTAAAGACCCATGAGATGGAAAAGAAAGCAAGAGAAGAGGTTGCTCCAACAAAGAAGAAGTCCATAGCTTTCAAGTCTTCATCCACTCTTGAAAACGATGATGAAGATGAAGAAGAAGATGAGGAGCTCTCCCTCCTTGTACGAAACATGAAGAGATTGTACCGAAGGAAAAAGTTTAACTTCCAAAGAAAGTTTGAAGACAAAAGGGAGGAAAGAGTTTGCTACAATTGCCGAAAGCCCGGACACATGATAGCGGATTGCCCGGAGCTCAAAAAGAAGATAATTTCCTCCTTCAAGCATAGGAAGTCGGAAGAAAAGAAAGCCTACAAGGCAACATGGGATTCGGAAAGCGAGTCCGAAGAAGAAGAAGCGGATACCGCAAATATGTGTTTCATGGCAAACACACCCAAGGTAAACCCTCAATCTCTTGATGATAATGATGATGATTTGAGTAAGGAAGTTCTAGTTCATGCTTTTGTAGAACTTTTTGAAACTTATGATAACAAGAAAATGGAATGCTTTAAATTACAAAAAGAAGTTGCTTTTCTTAAAATCAACTTGCTTTGGTTTCAAAAGAAAAAGATGATCTTTCTACCAATCTTGTTTCTATTCAAAATGAATTTGACGCTTATAAGATTTCTTGTAAGGGTAAAACCCCTATTGTTGATAATAAAGAAATTCTTCTTAAAAATCAAAATGGTTGATTTTGAAAAGATTTTGAAAGATTGTGCTTTTAACACCAAGAAGCTTGAAGAAAAGTTTTCCAAAAGCACACTTCTCATGTTAAAGATTCTCATGCTAAAATTCCACATGCTCAACTTCAAATAATACTTCTCATGCTAAATCTTTCATGCTCACAATGCCCATGCTCACAAACAACACTCACTATGCTTTTAAATATGGTAGAGTGTATAGATGTACTTATTGTGGCAAAAATGGACATTTAGCTA
Source organism: Agave tequilana (assembly GCA_038442645.1). Lineage (NCBI taxonomy): Eukaryota > Viridiplantae > Streptophyta > Magnoliopsida > Asparagales > Asparagaceae > Agave > Agave tequilana. The sequence goes on along the minus strand of JAVJIF010006621.1, from coordinate 150,951 downwards.
AATTTTGTTATGATAAATTGCATAGTTCAAATAATCTTATTTGGGTTAATGGCTCTAACCCTCATGGACCCAAGAAAATGTGGGTACCAAAATCAAGTCCTAAAATGTTTGATGTAGGTACACACCAAGGCTCCAAGACGTAGGGAGCGGTGGTACCTTGATAGTGGTTGTTCGAGACACATGACGTGGGATATCAACAACTTCACAACCCTATCAAGGTACATGGAAGGTGGCTCCGTCACCTTCGGGGATGATTCAAAGGCACCATCATCGGTATTGGTAATATTCAAATTGGTTCATCTCCTATTATAGAAAATGTAGTTCTTGTTGATGGTTTAAAGCATAATTTACTTAGTATTAGTCAATTTTGTGATCGTGGTCTTAAAGTTGTTTTTGATGATTCTACTTGTAAGATTTTTGATGTTAAATCGAATGATTGTATTTTAACGGTTTTCGTGATGATAATGTTTATATAATTGACATGCTTAATGTAGAGTGTTCTACTAAATGTTTAAATGCTTTTGATGAAAATTCTTGGCTTTGACATAGAAGATTAGGACATGCATCTTTTGAACATCTTTCTAGAATTAATTCAAAGGAATTGGTGAAGGGTATTCCTTGCTTGAGTTTGAGAAAGACCGCATTTGTGGTGCGTGCCAACTTGGGAAACAAACCAAGTCTTCCTTCAAACCAATCAAGGATATCATGTCAACTAGACCTCTAGAATTAATTCATATGGATTTATTTGGACCAACTAAAACTAAAGCTTAAATGGAAGTAGATTTGCATTTGTTTTAGTTGATGATTTCTCTCATTTCACTTGGGTTTTCTTTTTGCAAAATAAAAGATCAAACTTTTTCTCATTTTAAGATTTTTAGAAAAAGAGTTGAAAAATAAAAAGGTTTTCGGATTTTGAGAATAAGGAGAGATAGAGGTGGTGAGTTTGTTAACCAACTCTTCATGACTTATTGTGATGAAAAAAGAATTAAGCATGAAATGTCTTGTCCTAGAACTCCACAACAAAATGGAGTTGTTGAAAGGAAAAATAGAACACTTCAAGAGATGGCTAGGACAATGATAAGTGAGTACGACCTCCCTCAATATTTATGGGCCGAGGCCGTAAACACCGCATGCTATATATCGAATCGTATTTATTTATGCAAAAATTCTTCTAAAACATCTTTTGAAATGTATCTTTCTAGAAAACCAAATGTGTCATATTTCAAAGTTTTGGATGCAAATGTTTTGTTTTGAATACTAAGGATAATTTGGGTAAATTTGATGCTAAGGCTTATGAAGCTATCTTTGTTGGATATTCTTCTACTAGCAAAGCATATAGAGTTTTTAATAGATCTTCACTTACCATAGAAGAATCCATGCATGTTAAATTTGAAGAGACTAATGTGGTTGTTGAGAATGTTGTAGAGATTGAACCATTAGGTGAAGACATGGAGAGACTATCCTTGAAGGACTCACCCGCTCAAGAAGAAAAGCTAGATTCAATTGGTGAAGTTCAAGAGGATAAAGAGGAAAGCTCTCAACCGCTTCCCAAAGCTTGGAGATACGCTACAAATCATCCTAAGGAGCTCATCTTGGGTGATGCATCTAAAGGAGTCACAACGCGCTCCAAACTCCATGACCTATGTGGTAACTTTGCTTTCATTTCTCATTTTGAACCCAAAGGCATTCTCGAAGCGAGACGGACCCATATTGGTTGCTTGCCATGCAAGAGTAACTCAATCAATTTGAGCGCAACCAAGTTTGGCACCTTGTTCCTAAGCCCCACGATAGACCAATAATTGGTACTAAGTGGATCTTTAGGAATAAGTTGGATGAGTCCGAAAATGTCATTAGGAATAAAGCTAGGTTAGTAGCCCAAGGTTACACTCAAGTTGAGGGAATCGACTTTGAGGAATCCTTTGCACCCGTAGCACGGCTTGAAGCCATACGGATAACACTAGCTTATGCATCTTTTAAAAATTTTAAACTTTTTCAAATGGATGTAAAAAGTGCATTTTTAAATGGTTTTCTTAATGAAGAAGTTTTTGTTGCTCAACCTCCCGTTTTGTTGATCATGTTCATCCCGATTTTGTTTTCAAACTTGATAAGGCTTTGTATGGTTTAAAACAAGCTCCAAGAGCTTGGTATGAAAGACTTTCAAGTTTTCTAATTTCAAATGATTTTATTAAAGGTAAAGTAGACACTACTCTATTCACTAAGCATGTTGATAATGATATTTTAATTGTCCAAATTTATGTTGATGATATAATCTTCGGTTCTACTAATGAAGTTTTATGCAAGGATTTTGAAAAGGTAATGCAACAAGAATTTGAAATGTCCTCCATGGGTGAGCTCAACTTCTTTCTTGGACTCCAAGTCAAGCAATTGCATGATGGGAACTTCATCTCTCAAGCCAAATACGCTAAGGAACTCGTGAAGAGGTTTGGACTTGAAGACGCTAAAGCTTGCAACACTCCCATGGCAACTACAACCAAGCTTGATAAGGACGACCAAGGTAAAAATGTTGATATTAAATTGTTTAGAAGCATGATAGGTAGTCTTTTATATTAACGGCAAGTAGGCCGGATATCATGTTTAGTGTGTGTCTTTGTGCTAGATTTCAATCGTGTCCCAAAGAGTCTCATTTAATTGCCGTAAAACGCATTATTCGATATGTTAAGGGAACGATTGGATTAGGTCTTTGGTATCCGAAAACCGGAGATTTTTCTATGATTAGTTATTCGGATGCCGACTATGCGGGTTGTAGAGTAGATAGAAAGAGTACTAGTGGGACATGTCAATTTCTTGGTAATTGTCTTGTTTCATGGTCCTCTAGGAAGCAAAATTCCGTAGCTCTATCAACCGCCGAGGCGGAGTATGTTGCCGCGGGGGCTTGTTGTGCACAAAGTCCTTTGGATGAAACATACTCTCCTTGATTATGATTTGCATTATAAAAATATTAAAATATTTTGTGATAATACTAGTACTATTCATTTAACCAAAAATGCAAATCAACATAGTAAGACCAAGCACATTGAGATTAGATATCACTTTCTTAGAGATCATTTTGAGAAAGGTGATATTGATATTGATTATGTTTCCACCGATTTTCAACTAGCCGATATTTTCACTAAACCACTTGATTTTGCTAGATTTTCGTTTATTTGTGGAGAACTAAATATGTGTATTATTGATTGAACATGTTTTTCATAACCCTTTTTGATGTATGACAAAAGGGGGAGAGTAAGTTACATGGACAAAAATAAGTTCATTTGGTCTTGGTTCCATATGAATTTATATGTTTTATGAGTTTTTGTATTTTAGTTTAAATTGGTATCTAGAGCATATTATTGTTTGTTTCAATTGGTTTCAATAATTGGTGCATCATTTCAATTATTGGTATCTAGAGCATATTATTGTGTTTTTAATTATAGCATAATTTGAGGGGGAGTTTTCTCCTCCCTATATTTTTGTTGATAGCCTATTTGTTTTGTCATCATCAAAAAGGGGGAGATTGTTAGCCCAAGAGGTTACACTCTCCAATTGTTTTTGTGTTTTGATGATGACAAACCAAATTAGTGCTATTTGGTACTAATGATTTTGTTTAAGATGAGTTTCAGGTTTTGTACCATGTTTAGAGTTCATTCGCTTCGCTGTTGCAAAAACTTCTAAGTTCCACATAGCAATGAAGGCAATTTGCTCATCAAGGAAGGATCATAGAAGAGAGGCACTAGCAAGGCATTGGATGGCTCAAAGACGTGAAGATTGCTCAGAGGTCCTTAGGTTTTGTATTTTTAGTTTTATAGCTTGTTAAAGAATAGAGATTAGGTTTGAAGCTCAATCACACACGTTTTTGCGCATATACTATTCTTAGTTTATTTCCTATAAAATATACAAAAATATTTTAGTACAAAATCTTTCTTCTACAAAGTTCTTTTTATGTTACATACTGAATTCCTGTTTAAAATAGTTTTGTAAAAATTATTTTTCTTCTCAAAATTCTGTCTTTATTTTGTTTTCTGACCTGATCCGGTCGACCGGCAGTCTACCGACAGTCGACCGAGTCTGTGTCAGGCTGGTCCGGTCGACCGGACCAGTCGACTGAGGTCCTGGCAGAATGCACGTATCCGTGTGCATGTCTGTCGGTCGACCGGGGCAGTCGACCGATATTTATTTTTGAGTCACAGTTTGTATCAGTCGACGGGTCGGTCGACCGATAGCCTGTAACGGTCGGAATTTTGTACTACCGGTCGACGGGCCCGGTCGACCGATGTAGCCGTTGAACAGTAACGGGCAGATTTTTTAAGAGCTGTTTATTTTTATCTTTTGTATTTAAAAGTTCGTTTAAGGATATATTTTGATCTAATTACCTCCTAAACATCAGTAAACATGTTTTATCCCTAAACCCTAGCCCTCTCCTATAAATAGGGGTGTTTGGGGAGAGATTGTTACAACAACAATTTTCAAGAGAAAAATTCAAAAGTTGAGAAATTCAAAAGAGCTTGTTTCTTGGTTTTTGTGCTTATATTCTCACTCATTTTCTGAATTGGTTTTTGTGATACTCTCTGATTTAATTTTTCTTTCACCTTACACAAGAGCTTCATTCCTACTCAATATTCTCTAAGGACCATTGTAAGGGAAGAGATATTTGAAAGAGAGAGTTTGTGGTCTTTTGACTACTCAGAGATAATTTGTACTTGAGCTTTGTGAAACTGGGTACTCCTGTGTGTTGGGTACTGCAGTGATTGTGTAACTGTCTGTGTGATAGTGAAGTAGCTAGAATCCTTCTGGGGAAGGCGGGGAGTAGAGCTGGGTGCTCGAACCTCGATAACATATCCTTGTGTTTGCGATTGGTTTACTTTCTTGCACTCTTTACTTTACTATACTTGCTCTTATTCTTGCTCATCATAATCATTGTCATACTTACTTGCTTGCATTCATCTTGTGATTCTTGTTTGGTGACTGTTGTAGCTTTAATTTTTAAATTGCCCTTTGATTAGCATCTTCACCTATTCACCCCCCTCTAGGTGATTTTCAAGACTTTGAAGCAATAAGCATATCATCTATATACAATAGTAAATAGATATACTCCCCTATCGGTAGCTTGTTGTAATACACACATGGGTCATAGTGGCTACGTGTGTACCTCTTTCCTCTGATGAAGCTGTCGAACCGCTTGTACCACTGTCTAGGAGACTGTTTTATCCCATACAGCGACTTCTTCAGCTTGCACACCATATCTTCTTTCCCTGCAGTCTTGAACCCTGTCGGCTGAGACATGTAGATCTCTTCATCCAGATCGCCATGGAGAAAGGCGGTCTTTACATTGAGTTGATCAAGGTCTAACTCGTACTGTGCCACCAGAGCCAATAAGATGCGAATTGACGAATGCTTTACAATAGGAGAAAATACCTCATTGTAGTCAATTCCTTCCCTTTGAGCATAGCCTTTTGCTACCAATCTGGCCTTGTAGTGCACCATGTCTTCTTTAAGAGATCCCTGCTTCTTTGCATACACCCACTTATAGCCTATCGCCTTCTTCCCTTTGGGCAACCTTGTGAGTTCTCAAGTGTCGTTCTTGTAAAGAGACTTCATCTCTTCTTCCATGGCTGCTTTTCACATCTTCGACTCTGAACTGATTTTAGCTTCCCTGAAGGTGAACGGGATAGCCTCCTCAACGACCGAAAGTGCATAGCCACGACCATTCTGTAGTGAGCCAACCTGATTTATGTGTGTTTCTCCTTGGTCTTCTAACTGCAGAAGAATCAGGAACATCACCCATGATCTGTTCTTGACCCTCTTCATCATCAGCATCTTCCTCATCTGCTTGATCATTACCTTGTGTCATCCTAGGTATGATCCTCACCGATGCTGAACTTTCTAGAGATAGTGGATTAGCATCATTCTCCACCTGCTGCGATACATCTTTGGTCTTGCTAGTCTCCACCTGCTGAGAGACCTTAGGCTTCAACATAGAAGCCTCATCAAATGTGACATCCCTGCTGAAAAGAAACTTCCTGTCTTTAGGATCCCAGAACTTGAATCCTTTGATTCCCTTCTTGAAACCAACGAACAAGCCCTTCTTTTCTCTTGGGTCTAGCTTATCTTCTCTAACATGATAATAGGTCGGTGATAGGTAGTAAAAAATGCATAATTGTCATCACATTTACTATCACATTTTCATATTTATTCATATAATCATGCACTATTACTAATATTTTATTATTTATTGTGTGCAGGCTTGAGTAATAAAAATAAAGGAATAAAGCCTTAAAAGAAGCCCAAAAGCCCATGTTCAAGCCCAATGCAAAAGTTGCAATTATCAAATATCAAAGTTGCAATTACTAGGGCAATAGTTGCAAATACTAAAAGAAGAGGGAAGGATAGACTTCTATTCAACCCTAAATGCTTGCAGGATGAGGATAAAAGCCAAAGAAGGAGAGTGCAAAGATAACAAATTCGTTGTTAAAAGATATTGGAAGATTTGAATTTAGGGTAACTTGCTTCCCAAGTTATCCCGAAATCTCAAAATAAAGAGTCGGTACGCCAGATCTAAGAAGATATACCCAGATGGACGGACTAGAGGAGGCCACGCGCGAAAGCGCGTGGCCAGGATCCAAGATATGGCCGCGGAAACGCGGCCATAGCCGCGTTTCCGCGGCAATCCTGATGAGTCTGGCGATAAGATTTTTTCGAGGAGTTGTACAGGGACTCTACTTCTTCCAGCTCCTATAAATACCCCTGCAGAGCAACAGAGAAGGGCGTCCAGCGAAGTACAGAGTCAAATCTAGGGTTTTTCTTAGGCTAACTTGTAGATTGTAGTTTAGGTTTTATTTTCTTTTTGTAATTTTATTTTTCCTTTATGTAACTGAGAGGAGAGGATGCTTTCATGGAGGAAGGAGATCATACTTGTACTGAGGTGACATCGGTGTAAGTCAAACTTTTCCTCCATTGTTAATAGAATCAACTCAAGGTTTGTTTTTGTTCTTCTATTCTTGTTTTATTTTTTTCTATTCTTGTTTTATTTTATTGTTTCTCTCTGATGTCTTGCAAACCATGAGATCTGATCGCTTCGAGACTGCTTAGCCGAAGAAGTGCCCTTGATGGCCTATGGTGATGAACAAGCCGTCTCTTGCTAGTGTAGTTTGTCTTTTCTTTTCGTAGTGTAGATCGAGAAGGGGGAAGATCCTATACGCCATGCTTGAATGCCTTCAAAGATAAGGTAAGTCGTTGCAACGGATCAAAGGTAAACAGGGCAGAAGAGGTAGGTATGTGTTTTTAGTTATAGTTTTCTTTCTTTGTAAGTTTAGTTTAGATCACCAACTCCACATCTTTCCAATTTCTTTCACACTTCTCATTGTAAATACCATTGTAAATAACAAAATAACTAAAAAAGAGATAACTTACTAAACAAGCTTCCATCGCTAGTCCCTCCCTGAGGATCACGACCCGCATAGCCATTGCTACAGCGGATAGAATTGAGCACCTTGCAAAACCTTTTCTTAAATCTAAATTTTGTATTCTTGTGTGCAGGAAAACCTCAATCAAAATTTTGGCGCCGTTGCCGGGGAGGGACGGTAAGTATTCTCTTAAAAAAATAATAAATAAATAACTAATTTTTTTATTCTTTCTGTTTGCAGGTTTGGAGAACAGGAAAAATAACAGCAGAAAAGGACATATAGCAACTCTGTGCCTCTGCCCTCGAAGGCAGAGCAGCAGAGCCTACTACAGTGCCGCGCAAACGCGGCAATAGCCGTGTTTCCACGGCCTGAGTAGTGAACTACTCACTCAGTTTTCTGCAGGTTACTACAAATTGCAATATTTGTTTACTGCTCTGTTAACTTTTCTCTATAATCACCCTGCACACTGCTAATTAATTAACAGTAACCTATTTGTTGAAAAAAAATAAAAAAATTAGACTCTTGCATATAGACACGTGTCTATTTAATTTTTTTTAATTTCTGTTGAAGAGTGCTGGAGACAAGGTACGTTCGCATTGCATATAGACCAGGAAGCACCCTTGGCTGATTTATTGCTTTTGAGTGAATATTGGTTTATTGCTTTACACGTGCACTAAATTGACTTTAAGGGCTTGTCCTATAAATAAAATAAGGTGGGGATTTCATCACCCTTCCTTGGCCCACAACAATCTCCTCACTCACTAACCCAAGCCTAACTAAAAATGAGTAGACGTTGGCCCTAGGGACATCTCGGACTCAATTAGGAGATTATCCTAAGGGGGAACGGTGTTGGAAATTGACTCCTGCCAAATCAATGTCTAGGAAGGGGATTGAGGGCCGAAAGCCCGAAGATTAGTGGTTATTTAATTAAGGAACGTATTTGACGGAAAACCTCCCACCAATCTTGCCCTGACCTGGCTGATTAACTTGTGGTCAAAGTCTGCACCCTACCTCCCGTGGACAGTCTAACCAGTTAGGAGTCGTCTAGGTCATAGGTCTACCCTAACTTAGGTTAGAATTAATTTTCTTTTTTGTTTGCTTATTTGTTTGTTTGTTTTCTTTTTCTTTGTTTGTGTTTGTGTAATATGGCATATAACAACAATTTTTCCAATTTTAATCCATATTACACACCAATCTCTTTTTCGGATATTACCAACCCGGCATATCATAACTTTGACCAACCTAGTGTGCCGGATTGGTCTTATCCGAATGAATATAACCCATGCCCCCCATCTTATGACCATAATTTTCACAATAATTTCAACTCTTCACAGAGTTCATGGGATTTCGCTTCCCCCGAGTCCAATTTTCAACCAACTTGTCCTCCGTATCCACCTTGTCCACAATATTCCCAAGATTCATACTCAGATCCACCCAATCAGAATAGAAAACCATCTATCTTGGAAATGATGAGTATGCATGAGTCCAAACAACAATCACCATCAATCTTAGACATGATGATGCGTGAGTCCAAGCAACAGTCACAGAATCTGACCGACTCACACTTCATCACGATTGTCCCAACAACACTTCCTCTTTTCAAGTCCAATCACAAAATGATGCACCAATCGACTATGAAAAGATGCTTGAAGCCATGACTCAGGCTAGATTAGCTCGTGATCATGAAATAGATATGATGGTTCAAACTTTACGTTCTCACCGTTCGGCCATTTCTGATATCGCTAACCATTCTGTTAGAGCCGACGAGCGACGTTGTTTTGGGCAACAAGATTCTAATTCAGTACTATCATTTGAACTTCCCGAAACTCTAATTTTTGATAGTTTGGCAAGTCATTCCTTTCCTGAAATAGAACTTGAGCATGAATATGATCCTGACCCTCAACTTGGTGATTCAATTTTACTTCCTGATTCAATAATGACTCCGGTGTCTCCACCTGATTTCAATCTTTCCCCGAGTCAACATTGGATCCTGTGCTAATTCATCATGAAATTGAATCACCCATTTTTGATGATCATATTGAACTTGACTAATTTTATAATTTTGAAAGTCCCATGAATAAATGGCAAGTTCTCATTTTTATGACATTGAATTCAATGAGAAATGTAATACCCCGTTCTTGGAATACGTACTTAGTTGCGTGTTCGAATTTTCGATCGTATTTTTCGAATTGTTTTCTGTATTTATTCTGTATCATGAATTTCCTATACGATTATTTTATATTGGATTTGGATTCGTGGACTCGGAGTCAGCCCTAGTCTGAGCCGAGGGCCCGATCATAGTATATTCTTCGATTTGGTATTTCTGACATGTAGAATTGACCGATTTCAGTTTTAAATGTTATTTTTCAATATATTAGATTTTCTGTGATTTTCTGGATTTTTCTCGGATTAATTTGAATTTCTTCAAAACCGGTGTCGGCCAGTGCCGCTGACCGATTCCCGGATTTTTAATTCTCAAACTGTTTGGAATTTCATGATGATTCTTTAGACTTTATTTCTCGGGATCATATTTTCTATCTATATTCTTTTTCTGAGGATTTTATGATTTTATGGAAATTCTTTCGGAGTTGGTAAATCACTGATTCTGGGATTTTTAATTTTAAAACTATACAGTATTTCTTCAAACGGATTTCACGATTGGTCTTTATATATTATTCTTGATTTTTGGTAAAATTTTCAGATCATTCAGAGATACTTGAATTTCGGGCATTTTTCAATAATTGCATATTCCAATTTCCACCTTGTCATGCCACCTCATTTCCCACTCACCCATTCACCTAACCCCACTCATTCTCTCTCCTTCTCATGGCCGGCCAAGTGGCCACTCTAGGGACACCTCACCTCCCTTTTTGCAAGGAAGCCCCTTGCATCTATCCAATTTCCATCTCACTTCACAAAATCCCCAACTTATATAATCCTTTTCATTTGCAAATCAATCATTTTCTTCTTCCTCCACTCCAACTCAAGAGAGAGAAGCTCTCCCAAAATCCCCTCTTCTTCAACCCAAACCCTAGCTTCAAGGATCCATCACAAGACTTCAAGGATTCATCTAGGGCTTCATCACAAAGACTTCATCTCCAACCACCAACCCCAAGGCAACTCCAAGATCAACTCCTCCACCTCAAGCTTCAACAACTTGTGAATTGGAGCCCCTCTTCTTCATCTTGGATCAAGCTCCAAATACAACCCATCCATGTGAGTACCCTTACTCACCAAGACCTAGAATACTCTCTATTTACTTATGATGTGAATTCTTGTATGCTAGCACCATAAAAATCCCATTTTTAGGGCATCAAAACTTAGATCCAACCTTTCCATGTAGATATCTCTACTCGCCAAGGTTAAACTCTGTTCTAGTGTACTTGTATGGATAGATCAGGACCCCTAATAACATAAAATCCTACCTTTAGGCCATTAAATCGAACCCCTCAAAAATCAGATTTTTTCTGCCCTAACAGCAGCATATCCCAGAGGATCGGTCGACCGGCAGTCGACCGATCACTCTACCGATGTGCACAGCGTGCACAACTTTGAGCTGGCGGTCGACCGGCAATCGACCGCTGACTCGACCGGCCTTAGGAATTGATGTGGACCAGTCGACCGGCAGTCGACCGGCCAAACCTGGAGCTCACGGCATCTGCCCGGTCGACCGGCAGTCGACCGGGAGTCGACCGTTAGTTCAATCCCCAGTCGACCGGCAGTCGACCGGAGGTCGACCGACAGCCTGATTCTGGACCAGAATTTCTGATTCTTTTCCTTTCTGATTTTGACCCTTCCCGGATACATATAGGATATTTTAGTCTTGTTTATGCTTCATACTTGTGCTGCATGACACGTTTATCTCGTACTTGGATCATGTGGATGTACCTTGTACTTAAGGACCTATTACTCGTGTCACATCACCCTAGTCACCTCATCTTATCAAGTTATGTATGACCATTGCAATTTCTTATTTCATTCCCATGCTTGTGCACTGCCGTGATATTATTACTTCACTATTCCATAACATGTGTGGCAGACCCTTCGAGGTCGTTGAACCCTAAGTTGATCTATGTTTCCATTTGCCTTACCTTAACATAGCTATGTTAATTATTTATTTTCTTTTAACACATGTATATCACATGACACCTAACACGTACTCACTTGACCAACTGGCATGCCACCACCTTGTTAGACCCGATTGTTATGTCATGATTGACCCGGCCCATTCTACATTTATTGTTATGTTTTATTGCTTGTTAGACATCACCACTTTGTCATGCTATCCCTTAAACCAAGCATGATACACTTGACTTTATGATTATCTTATTTGCGGGAACCCTGCCTTGTTTTATGGAACTAAGTGCCACATGGAACAAAGTGCCACACCACACGGTGGGGGCCACCTCTTGAAACCCATGGGGGCCACCTCTAGAATCCACTCCCTCAGAACAAAGTGCCACATGGAACAAAGTGCCACACCACACGGTGGGGGCCACCTCTTGAAACCCATGGGGGCCACCTCTTGAATCTGAAGGGCTAATACTGTCATGTTCACTTTCCCGTAAACTGATAATCCTTAATAAACTACAACTTGTATGGGGTATGGGTGGAAGTGATGGATGCCGGAATGATACCTTGCTTATAGTAGGTGGATGATATATGGTAGATTACTGTTAGTGGGACCTCGGGCCCACACTAGATGACTGTTAGTGGGACTTTGGGCCCACATCCTGAGTACTGTTAGGGGGACATTGGGCCTCCAAAACCGGTTCCAGGTGTATGGAAACTACTATAAGAAGTGTTATCAGTTCTCCATCTACTTCCGATAACGACCCTCGACTTTCTTATATATGGATGTATGTGAGTTGGGATCGATACCGAGACACATACCGAGATATATGAGTTAGACGAGTAATAATAATAAGAATTGATACTGTTATGGATATTGTTATGATTCTTGATATTCCAGGCACGTTTCCAGTTATGTTCCCAGCTTGTGATACTTATTATGATTTCCGTGATTCCAGTGATGATTCCGGTATTTACTATTACTCGTTCCTGTTTTGGATTTATTATTGTATCTGTTATGTATTCCCGTTCTGGACCATCGTATGATTTTGCAACTCTGATTATATATGCTTGGATTACTGTGGCATGAGATAAGGGTATATAGATGAGGGTTTCCTTGTTTGGATTACTCCCTCGAGGTACTGGTCTCATGGGACAGTGGCTTAAGTATATACGATCACTTTTGCTTGTAATCAGTTTTACTTGTATTTCCTGTTTCCCGATTATGCTATATCCGTTCTTATATACCATGCTTGTGTTCTGACCCCATTCATGTCTCTTCGCCACTTGGCTATAGTTCATTTATTGTTATATGTCTTGACCCCTTGGATTTGCACATTCAGATTCCGAGGCTAGATCGGAGTGGAGTTGTCCATCGTAGATCGAGCCATCCTTAGCAAGCAGGCATCCTAGCTTCAGCTCCTTGTGCCTGACTCTTTAGACTCACGGGATCTCCCTCCTACTCGTGAGCTCTTTTGTACTTTTGCTGTACCTTTCACTTTTGGACTTGTATGATGAAGGACACATGTATTATGTGATGTTTATCATATTCAGTGATGACTTTGTATTGTACTTTATGTTGGCATATATGTGCGTATACCACGCTTTGTGTTGCACTCTGACCATTTCTTGTTGTACTTTTGCTTAGCGTATATGTGTGGGTGCATTTCGGACCTACGCCTATACGTCGCAGTGACGTCCCCGTATCCGTGGAATTCGGGGCGTTACAGGATGGTATCAGAGCCTAGGCTCTTACCTCTATAGTACAAACAAGTAGCAAATTCTAGTAATTTGCGGATGCCAACATCAATGTACAAAGTTGTCTAGTCCTTTTGATTTATCTAGTTCTTCTTGATTCCATCCTTCATATCCTGAAATCCTTCCATTCCATGTTCCAGCTCCTCCCAGTCTGTCCATACCTAGTATCGATGGAGAGGAGATCGGGTCGCAGCAACTCCGGATCAGCATCGAATGGAGCAGCGGGAGAGAATGTGGATGTATTGAGGGTTATCCAGATGGTGGTGGAAAACCAGCAACAGCAGGTGGAGAACCAACAGCAGCAGACCGAACTTCTCCGGCAAGGGATAGCAGCACCTAAGGGACAGAGGCCGGGGAACATATCAGACTTCAGGAGGCTGCAGCCAGCCATATTCACGGGTGGAGAGAAACCCTTGGAGGCTGAGCAATGGTTAACGGACACATCGGACTTGTTGAAGGCAGCCCGTGTCCCAGAGGAAAACCAAGTGGAGGTTGCCAAGATCCAATTGAAGGATATAGCCAGGACTTGGTGGCTAGCAGAAGAGGTCAGATTGGAGAAGCCTGTCACTTGGGACACCTTCTCCAAGAGTTTCTACAGCAGATTCTTCCCTGTCACAGCTCAGAAGGACATGGAAGAACAATTCATCAGACTTCGGCAGGGGAGTAAGTCCGTGGATGAGTATGCCGCGGAGTTTCTCAGATTGAGCCGCTTCGCCCCGTACATGGTAACGGATGAAGAGAAGCGGGCAAGCAGATTTCAGCAGGGCCTGCAGGTGGACCTACAAGTATACTTGATGCCCCTGCAGCTGAAGACATATTCAGAGGTTCTCACCATAGCTCGAGAAGTAGAGCGTGGACTGGAGAAGAAGAAGGAGAATCAGATGAAGAGCCAAGCCAAGAAGAGGCCTTTTGAGTTGATGGATGAGGAGGATGCGGATAGGGCAACCCAGGGCCCGATGATGAAGAGACCATTCCAGACCCCTCTTCCTCAGATCACATGCAATTTCTGCCACAGACCCGGACATTACAGGAGAGATTGTCGGGTGGCCAATGGATTATGTTTGGCATGTGGGGCAAGAGGTCATGCGCTAAGGGATTGCCGGTACAGGAGGTTTGAGCATACGGCACCAGTTAGACCAGCTCTTCCAGATCCAGCACATCCAGTCCCAGCACTTCCAGCACCGCCACTGAGGAGAAACCCAGAGCCCGTTGACCGGAGAGCCCCATTACCACCCCAACGGTATGATCATCAGCAGAGAGGGATGAGGGCCAGAGCAGATCAGGGCAGAGGCCAAGTTCACTTCATGGCAGCAGAGGCTTCAGGTGTTGCAGCAGGGTGGGAAGATCAGTATCCAGATCAGGAGCCTTAGGATTTCATGGTAACCACTACCCCATTTCTTGTATTTGAGTTAGTTATCTTTCTTAATATTTTTTCCATTGTCATTCTATCATTGTTCATTCTAGTCCTTCTTGTGTTTATCTTATCCTCTGTTTTGGTTTTATGATGCCTTTATTCGTGCCTTCGTCCTTCTTGTATTCAATTTACCCCTTAACGAAATTGCGAGGACGCAATTTTTTGTAAGGTGGGTAGATTGTAATACCCCGTTCTTGGAATACGTACTTAGTTGCGTGTTCGAATTTTCGATCGTATTTTTCGAATTGTTTTCTGTATTTATTCTGTATCATGAATTTCCTATACGATTATTTTATATTGGATTTGGATTCGTGGACTCGGAGTCAGCCCTAGTCTGAGCCGAGGGCCCGATCATAGTATATTCTTCGATTTGGTATTTCTGACATGTAGAATTGACCGATTTCAGTTTTAAATGTTATTTTTCAATATATTAGATTTTCTGTGATTTTCTGGATTTTTCTCGGATTAATTTGAATTTCTTCAAAACCGGTGTCGGCCAGTGCCGCTGACCGATTCCCGGATTTTTAATTCTCAAACTGTTTGGAATTTCATGATGATTCTTTAGACTTTATTTCTCGGGATCATATTTTCTATCTATATTCTTTTTCTGAGGATTTTATGATTTTATGGAAATTCTTTCGGAGTTGGTAAATCACTGATTCCGGGATTTTTAATTTTAAAACTATACAGTATTTCTTCAAACGGATTTCACGATTGGTCTTTATATATTATTCTTGATTTTTGGTAAAATTTTCAGATCATTCAGAGATACTTGAATTTCGGGCATTTTTCAATAATTGCATATTCCAATTTCCACCTTGTCATGCCACCTCATTTCCCACTCACCCATTCACCTAACCCCACTCATTCTCTCTCCTTCTCATGGCCGGCCAAGTGGCCACTCTAGGGACACCTCACCTCCCTTTTTGCAAGGAAGCCCCTTGCATCTATCCAATTTCCATCTCACTTCACAAAATCCCCAACTTATATAATCCTTTTCATTTGCAAATCAATCATTTTCTTCTTCCTCCACTCCAACTCAAGAGAGAGAAGCTCTCCCAAAATCCCCTCTTCTTCAACCCAAACCCTAGCTTCAAGGATCCATCACAAGACTTCAAGGATTCATCTAGGGCTTCATCACAAAGACTTCATCTCCAACCACCAACCCCAAGGCAACTCCAAGATCAACTCCTCCACCTCAAGCTTCAACAACTTGTGAATTGGAGCCCCTCTTCTTCATCTTGGATCAAGCTCCAAATACAACCCATCCATGTGAGTACCCTTACTCACCAAGACCTAGAATACTCTCTATTTACTTATGATGTGAATTCT
This sequence comes from Agave tequilana, assembly GCA_038442645.1. NCBI lineage: Eukaryota > Viridiplantae > Streptophyta > Magnoliopsida > Asparagales > Asparagaceae > Agave > Agave tequilana. The sequence goes on along the minus strand of JAVJIF010006621.1, from coordinate 134,976 downwards.
TGTATGCTAGCACCATAAAAATCCCATTTTTAGGGCATCAAAACTTAGATCCAACCTTTCCATGTAGATATCTCTACTCGCCAAGGTTAAACTCTGTTCTAGTGTACTTGTATGGATAGATCAGGACCCCTAATAACATAAAAATCCTACCTTTAGGCCATTAAATCGAACCCCTCAAAAATCAGATTTTTTCTGCCCTAACAGCAGCATATCCCAGAGGATCGGTCGACCGGCAGTCGACCGATCACTCTACCGATGTGCACAGCGTGCACAACTTTGAGCTGGCGGTCGACCGGCAATCGACCGCTGACTCGACCGGCCTTAGGAATTGATGTGGACCAGTCGACCGGCAGTCGACCGGCCAAACCTGGAGCTCACGGCATCTGCCCGGTCGACCGGCAGTCGACCGGGAGTCGACCGTTAGTTCAATCCCCAGTCGACCGGCAGTCGACCGGAGGTCGACCGACAGCCTGATTCTGGACCAGAATTTCTGATTCTTTTCCTTTCTGATTTTGACCCTTCCCGGATACATATAGGATATTTTAGTCTTGTTTATGCTTCATACTTGTGCTGCATGACACGTTTATCTCGTACTTGGATCATGTGGATGTACCTTGTACTTAAGGACCTATTACTCGTGTCACATCACCCTAGTCACCTCATCTTATCAAGTTATGTATGACCATTGCAATTTCTTATTTCATTCCCATGCTTGTGCACTGCCGTGATATTATTACTTCACTATTCCATAACATGTGTGGCAGACCCTTCGAGGTCGTTGAACCCTAAGTTGATCTATGTTTCCATTTGCCTTACCTTAACATAGCTATGTTAATTATTTATTTTCTTTTAACACATGTATATCACATGACACCTAACACGTACTCACTTGACCAACTGGCATGCCACCACCTTGTTAGACCCGATTGTTATGTCATGATTGACCCGGCCCATTCTACATTTATTGTTATGTTTTATTGCTTGTTAGACATCACCACTTTGTCATGCTATCCCTTAAACCAAGCATGATACACTTGACTTTATGATTATCTTATTTGCGGGAACCCTGCCTTGTTTTATGGAACTAAGTGCCACATGGAACAAAGTGCCACACCACACGGTGGGGGCCACCTCTTGAAACCCATGGGGGCCACCTCTAGAATCCACTCCCTCAGAACAAAGTGCCACATGGAACAAAGTGCCACACCACACGGTGGGGGCCACCTCTTGAAACCCATGGGGGCCACCTCTTGAATCTGAAGGGCTAATACTGTCATGTTCACTTTCCCGTAAACTGATAATCCTTAATAAACTACAACTTGTATGGGGTATGGGTGGAAGTGATGGATGCCGGAATGATACCTTGCTTATAGTAGGTGGATGATATATGGTAGATTACTGTTAGTGGGACCTCGGGCCCACACTAGATGACTGTTAGTGGGACTTTGGGCCCACATCCTGAGTACTGTTAGGGGGACATTGGGCCTCCAAAACCGGTTCCAGGTGTATGGAAACTACTATAAGAAGTGTTATCAGTTCTCCATCTACTTCCGATAACGACCCTCGACTTTCTTATATATGGATGTATGTGAGTTGGGATCGATACCGAGACACATACCGAGATATATGAGTTAGACGAGTAATAATAATAAGAATTGATACTGTTATGGATATTGTTATGATTCTTGATATTCCAGGCACGTTTCCAGTTATGTTCCCAGCTTGTGATACTTATTATGATTTCCGTGATTCCAGTGATGATTCCGGTATTTACTATTACTCGTTCCTGTTTTGGATTTATTATTGTATCTGTTATGTATTCCCGTTCTGGACCATCGTATGATTTTGCAACTCTGATTATATATGCTTGGATTACTGTGGCATGAGATAAGGGTATATAGATGAGGGTTTCCTTGTTTGGATTACTCCCTCGAGGTACTGGTCTCATGGGACAGTGGCTTAAGTATATACGATCACTTTTGCTTGTAATCAGTTTTACTTGTATTTCCTGTTTCCCGATTATGCTATATCCGTTCTTATATACCATGCTTGTGTTCTGACCCCATTCATGTCTCTTCGCCACTTGGCTATAGTTCATTTATTGTTATATGTCTTGACCCCTTGGATTTGCACATTCAGATTCCGAGGCTAGATCGGAGTGGAGTTGTCCATCGTAGATCGAGCCATCCTTAGCAAGCAGGCATCCTAGCTTCAGCTCCTTGTGCCTGACTCTTTAGACTCACGGGATCTCCCTCCTACTCGTGAGCTCTTTTGTACTTTTGCTGTACCTTTCACTTTTGGACTTGTATGATGAAGGACACATGTATTATGTGATGTTTATCATATTCAGTGATGACTTTGTATTGTACTTTATGTTGGCATATATGTGCGTATACCACGCTTTGTGTTGCACTCTGACCATTTCTTGTTGTACTTTTGCTTAGCGTATATGTGTGGGTGCATTTCGGACCTACGCCTATACGTCGCAGTGACGTCCCCGTATCCGTGGAATTCGGGGCGTTACAGGATGGTATCAGAGCCTAGGCTCTTACCTCTATAGTACAAACAAGTAGCAAATTCTAGTAATTTGCGGATGCCAACATCAATGTACAAAGTTGTCTAGTCCTTTTGATTTATCTAGTTCTTCTTGATTCCATCCTTCATATCCTGAAATCCTTCCATTCCATGTTCCAGCTCCTCCCAGTCTGTCCATACCTAGTATCGATGGAGAGGAGATCGGGTCGCAGCAACTCCGGATCAGCATCGAATGGAGCAGCGGGAGAGAATGTGGATGTATTGAGGGTTATCCAGATGGTGGTGGAAAACCAGCAACAGCAGGTGGAGAACCAACAGCAGCAGACCGAACTTCTCCGGCAAGGGATAGCAGCACCTAAGGGACAGAGGCCGGGGAACATATCAGACTTCAGGAGGCTGCAGCCAGCCATATTCACGGGTGGAGAGAAACCCTTGGAGGCTGAGCAATGGTTAACGGACACATCGGACTTGTTGAAGGCAGCCCGTGTCCCAGAGGAAAACCAAGTGGAGGTTGCCAAGATCCAATTGAAGGATATAGCCAGGACTTGGTGGCTAGCAGAAGAGGTCAGATTGGAGAAGCCTGTCACTTGGGACACCTTCTCCAAGAGTTTCTACAGCAGATTCTTCCCTGTCACAGCTCAGAAGGACATGGAAGAACAATTCATCAGACTTCGGCAGGGGAGTAAGTCCGTGGATGAGTATGCCGCGGAGTTTCTCAGATTGAGCCGCTTCGCCCCGTACATGGTAACGGATGAAGAGAAGCGGGCAAGCAGATTTCAGCAGGGCCTGCAGGTGGACCTACAAGTATACTTGATGCCCCTGCAGCTGAAGACATATTCAGAGGTTCTCACCATAGCTCGAGAAGTAGAGCGTGGACTGGAGAAGAAGAAGGAGAATCAGATGAAGAGCCAAGCCAAGAAGAGGCCTTTTGAGTTGATGGATGAGGAGGATGCGGATAGGGCAACCCAGGGCCCGATGATGAAGAGACCATTCCAGACCCCTCTTCCTCAGATCACATGCAATTTCTGCCACAGACCCGGACATTACAGGAGAGATTGTCGGGTGGCCAATGGATTATGTTTGGCATGTGGGGCAAGAGGTCATGCGCTAAGGGATTGCCGGTACAGGAGGTTTGAGCATACGGCACCAGTTAGACCAGCTCTTCCAGATCCAGCACATCCAGTCCCAGCACTTCCAGCACCGCCACTGAGGAGAAACCCAGAGCCCGTTGACCGGAGAGCCCCATTTCCACCCCAACGGTATGATCATCAGCAGAGAGGGATGAGGGCCAGAGCAGATCAGGGCAGAGGCCAAGTTCACTTCATGGCAGCAGAGGCTTCAGGTGTTGCAGCAGGGTGGGAAGATCAGTATCCAGATCAGGAGCCTTAGGATTTCATGGTAACCACTACCCCATTTCTTGTATTTGAGTTAGTTATCTTTCTTAATATTTTTTCCATTGTCATTCTATCATTGTTCATTCTAGTCCTTCTTGTGTTTATCTTATCCTCTGTTTTGGTTTTATGATGCCTTTATTCGTGCCTTCGTCCTTCTTGTATTCAATTTACCCCTTAACGAAATTGCGAGGACGCAATTTTTTGTAAGGTGGGTAGATTGTAATACCCCGTTCTTGGAATACGTACTTAGTTGCGTGTTCGAATTTTCGATCGTATTTTTCGAATTGTTTTCTGTATTTATTCTGTATCATGAATTTCCTATACGATTATTTTATATTGGATTTGGATTCGTGGACTCGGAGTCAGCCCTAGTCTGAGCCGAGGGCCCGATCATAGTATATTCTTCGATTTGGTATTTCTGACATGTAGAATTGACCGATTTCAGTTTTAAATGTTATTTTTCAATATATTAGATTTTCTGTGATTTTCTGGATTTTTCTCGGATTAATTTGAATTTCTTCAAAACCGGTGTCGGCCAGTGCCGCTGACCGATTCCCGGATTTTTAATTCTCAAACTGTTTGGAATTTCATGATGATTCTTTAGACTTTATTTCTCGGGATCATATTTTCTATCTATATTCTTTTTCTGAGGATTTTATGATTTTATGGAAATTCTTTCGGAGTCGGTAAATCACTGATTCCGGGATTTTTAATTTTAAAACTATACAGTATTTCTTCAAACGGATTTCACGATTGGTCTTTATATATTATTCTTGATTTTTGGTAAAATTTTCAGATCATTCAGAGATACTTGAATTTCGGGCATTTTTCAATAATTGCATATTCCAATTTCCACCTTGTCATGCCACCTCATTTCCCACTCACCCATTCACCTAACCCCACTCATTCTCTCTCCTTCTCATGGCCGGCCAAGTGGCCACTCTAGGGACACCTCACCTCCCTTTTTGCAAGGAAGCCCCTTGCATCTATCCAATTTCCATCTCACTTCACAAAATCCCCAACTTATATAATCCTTTTCATTTGCAAATCAATCATTTTCTTCTTCCTCCACTCCAACTCAAGAGAGAGAAGCTCTCCCAAAATCCCCTCTTCTTCAACCCAAACCCTAGCTTCAAGGATCCATCACAAGACTTCAAGGATTCATCTAGGGCTTCATCACAAAGACTTCATCTCCAACCACCAACCCCAAGGCAACTCCAAGATCAACTCCTCCACCTCAAGCTTCAACAACTTGTGAATTGGAGCCCCTCTTCTTCATCTTGGATCAAGCTCCAAATACAACCCATCCATGTGAGTACCCTTACTCACCAAGACCTAGAATACTCTCTATTTACTTATGATGTGAATTCTTGTATGCTAGCACCATAAAAATCCCATTTTTAGGGCATCAAAACTTAGATCCAACCTTTCCATGTAGATATCTCTACTCGCCAAGGTTAAACTCTGTTCTAGTGTACTTGTATGGATAGATCAGGACCCCTAATAACATAAAAATCCTACCTTTAGGCCATTAAATCGAACCCCTCAAAAATCAGATTTTTTCTGCCCTAACAGCAGCATATCCCAGAGGATCGGTCGACCGGCAGTCGACCGATCACTCTACCGATGTGCACAGCGTGCACAACTTTGAGCTGGCGGTCGACCGGCAATCGACCGCTGACTCGACCGGCCTTAGGAATTGATGTGGACCAGTCGACCGGCAGTCGACCGGCCAAACCTGGAGCTCACGGCATCTGCCCGGTCGACCGGCAGTCGACCGGGAGTCGACCGTTAGTTCAATCCCCAGTCGACCGGCAGTCGACCGGAGGTCGACCGACAGCCTGATTCTGGACCAGAATTTCTGATTCTTTTCCTTTCTGATTTTGACCCTTCCCGGATACATATAGGATATTTTAGTCTTGTTTATGCTTCATACTTGTGCTGCATGACACGTTTATCTCGTACTTGGATCATGTGGATGTACCTTGTACTTAAGGACCTATTACTCGTGTCACATCACCCTAGTCACCTCATCTTATCAAGTTATGTATGACCATTGCAATTTCTTATTTCATTCCCATGCTTGTGCACTGCCGTGATATTATTACTTCACTATTCCATAACATGTGTGGCAGACCCTTCGAGGTCGTTGAACCCTAAGTTGATCTATGTTTCCATTTGCCTTACCTTAACATAGCTATGTTAATTATTTATTTTCTTTTAACACATGTATATCACATGACACCTAACACGTACTCACTTGACCAACTGGCATGCCACCACCTTGTTAGACCCGATTGTTATGTCATGATTGACCCGGCCCATTCTACATTTATTGTTATATTTTATTGCTTGTTAGACATCACCACTTTGTCATGCTATCCCTTAAACCAAGCATGATACACTTGACTTTATGATTATCTTATTTGCGGGAACCCTGCCTTGTTTTATGGAACTAAGTGCCACATGGAACAAAGTGCCACACCACACGGTGGGGGCCACCTCTTGAAACCCATGGGGGCCACCTCTAGAATCCACTCCCTCAGAACAAAGTGCCACATGGAACAAAGTGCCACACCACACGGTGGGGGCCACCTCTTGAAACCCATGGGGGCCACCTCTTGAATCTGAAAGGCTAATACTGTCATGTTCACTTTCCCGTAAACTGATAATCCTTAATAAACTACAACTTGTATGGGGTATGGGTGGAAGTGATGGATGCCGGAATGATACCTTGCTTATAGTAGGTGGATGATATATGGTAGATTACTGTTAGTGGGACCTCGGGCCCACACTAGATGACTGTTAGTGGGACTTTGGGCCCACATCCTGAGTACTGTTAGGGGGACATTGGGCCTCCAAAACCGGTTCCAGGTGTATGGAAACTACTATAAGAAGTGTTATCAGTTCTCCATCTACTTCCGATAACGACCCTCGACTTTCTTATATATGGATGTATGTGAGTTGGGATCGATACCGAGACACATACCGAGATATATGAGTTAGACGAGTAATAATAATAAGAATTGATACTGTTATGGATATTGTTATGATTCTTGATATTCCAGGCACGTTTCCAGTTATGTTCCCAGCTTGTGATACTTATTATGATTTCCGTGATTCCAGTGATGATTCCGGTATTTACTATTACTCGTTCCTGTTTTGGATTTATTATTGTATCTGTTATGTATTCCCGTTCTGGACCATCGTATGATTTTGCAACTCTGATTATATATGCTTGGATTACTGTGGCATGAGATAAGGGTATATAGATGAGGGTTTCCTTGTTTGGATTACTCCCTCGAGGTACTGGTCTCATGGGACAGTGGCTTAAGTATATACGATCACTTTTGCTTGTAATCAGTTTTACTTGTATTTCCTGTTTCCCGATTATGCTATATCCGTTCTTATATACCATGCTTGTGTTCTGACCCCATTCATGTCTCTTCGCCACTTGGCTATAGTTCATTTATTGTTATATGTCTTGACCCCTTGGATTTGCACATTCAGATTCCGAGGCTAGATCGGAGTGGAGTTGTCCATCGTAGATCGAGCCATCCTTAGCAAGCAGGCATCCTAGCTTCAGCTCCTTGTGCCTGACTCTTTAGACTCACGGGATCTCCCTCCTACTCGTGAGCTCTTTTGTACTTTTGCTGTACCTTTCACTTTTGGACTTGTATGATGAAGGACACATGTATTATGTGATGTTTATCATATTCAGTGATGACTTTGTATTGTACTTTATGTTGGCATATATGTGCGTATACCACGCTTTGTGTTGCACTCTGACCATTTCTTGTTGTACTTTTGCTTAGCGTATATGTGTGGGTGCATTTCGGACCTACGCCTATACGTCGCAGTGACGTCCCCGTATCCGTGGAATTCGGGGCGTTACAAGAAATGTGACCTAGATTCTCAAATCTATAATCAAGTTTAAATTCCCGAATCATTATTGACTCCTGTTTTGTTACCAGACTTAGGTAATATTTTAGAGTCAGTTTTGATTCTCACACCTATCATTCCTGAACTTGAATCACCAATATTGAGTCACATTCCATTGTGGGAAAATGATTGTGGACTTGAGTTTCAACTTCTTGATTTGGACCCACTTCTTAAACTAAGCTCGACTCCTGAACCCTTACTTGATTTAAGTTTCTTTCCTGAGTCGGTATTAGTTCCCGTACTTCTGACGCCCAAGTCAATCATTCCATCTTTTCACACTCCATTTTGGGACAAGGCGGTTGACACAATTGACTCTGAAAATAATTATGAAATTTGGAAATTTGATGGGGTAGAATTGTTAAAAAATGATCATACATACATTTTAGTGGGTTATACAAGAGAAATTTCTGGTGGGTTCCTTCGAATACCACATTATCTTGATTGGGTAGCAACGCTTGGCCCAATTAGACCACCACCGGAACCACCACCTTGAGGTAACTTCTGCCTTCCCTTCTTCTTTTTCATGCATACATGCATACATTCATTCATTGAGGACAATGCATGAGATAAGTGTGGGGGGAGGCTTTACTAACATACTAACATAGGTAGATACTAATAAAAAAAAATTTCAAAAAAAAAAAGGAAATATTTTGACTTATCTTTTGAAAGAAATCTAAGTTAGTCTTAAGAATAGGAAAATCATGATTAGGATTTCTAAAAACTTGGTCAAAATAAATAAATTGTTGAATTTTTAGGTATAGGAGGAGAAATTGAATAAGTAGTTAGTCTTAATTTTTACCTTAATGAAATGTGCATACCTAAACATTTACATATCTAGGATTCTAAGACAAAGACTCTTGTGCCCTATAAAAATTAAAAAAAAAAACTGAAAAAAAAAAGAAATTCACTGATTAAGCTGGATACATGTGCCTCAAAAAGCATAAGTATTCACGCCTAAAAGTGATTTTATAAATAAAGTCCTTAGTTTTGTGGCCTAGTTCACTCGAATTCTTAAGTCCGTGGGGTGTTTTCTCACCTGGTGCCCTAAAATCGACCGGTTTGGGAGCCACCGACTTTAAGTTCGCTACATGGGTGGATTAGAAAGCCTAAGGAAACTAAGAAAAATAATTTATATATGTACTAACACATCTAATAGTCAATTAGTTAGGTATGAGGGCCTCATGAAGCCTTGATACTTACACGAAAGAAAATTAGATGAGTTATACATATTTTTAAAAAAAAGAAAAAGAAATAATAGTAACAATAAAGAGGCATGAGAGTCCAAGTTAAGGAATTCCTAGTAAAAATTCACAAGGATGCATATGACTTAGGGTAACGAAAAAGACTATATAAAAATTCAATTTTGATCCTTACCTAAAATGGATAACAATTTACTATATAAAGACTAAGTTTAAGAATGAATAAAAATGAGGATCCTAAAAACTTATAGATTACTTAGTCTTTTCAAAAGTATTTCAAATATTTTCCTTTTTATGAATTTTGTGGGTGTAATCCGCTGAAAACCCTCACGAGACAACACTCGTCCTCTAGGGTAACCTCGAGGTTTAACGGCTTGTTGCACGTGCTAAGTGCAACCGTGATTCCTATGAAAGTGAGTTAGCTAGTTTAGTTTTTCTTTTTCTTTTTAATTTTTACTCGAGGACGAGCAAAAAGATAAGTGTGGGGGTGTGATAGGTAGTAAAAAATGCATAATTGTCATCACATTTACTATCACATTTTCATATTTATTCATATAATCATGGACTATTACTAATATTTTATTATTTATTGTGTGCAGGTCTTGAGTAATAAAAATAAAAGAATAAAGCCTTAAAAGAAGCCCAAAAGCCCATGTTCAAGCCCAATGCAAAAGTTACAATTATCAAATATCAAAGTTGCAATTACTAAGGGCAATAGTTGCAAATACTAAAAGAAGAGGGAAGGATAGACTTCTATTCAACCCTAAATGCTTGCAGGATGAGGATAAAAGCCAAAGAAGGAGAGTGCAAAGATAACAAATTCGTTGTTAAAAGATATTGGAAGATTTGGATTTAGGGTAACTTGCTTCTCAAGTTATCCCGAAATCTCCAAATAAAGAGTCGGTACGCCAGATCTAAGAAGATATACCCAGATGGACGGACCAGAGGAGGCCACGCGCGAAAGCGCGTGGCCAGGAACCAAGATATGGCCGCAAAAACGCGGCCATAGCCGCGTTTCCGCGGCAATCCTGATGAGTCTGGCGATAAGGTTTTTTCGAGGAGTCGTACAGGGACTCTACTTCTTCCAGCTCCTATAAATACCCCTGCAGAGTAACAGAGAAGGGCGTCCAGCGAAGTACAGAGCCAAATCTAGGGTTTTTCTTAGGCTAACTTGTAGATTGTAGTTTAGGTTTTATTTTCTTTTGTAATTTTTATTTTTCCTTTATGTAACTAAGAGGAGAGGATGCTTTCATGGAGGAAGGAGATCATGCTTGTACTGAGGTGACATCGGTGTAAGTCAAACTTTTCCTCCATTGTTAATAAAATCAACTCAAGGTTTGTTTTTGTTCTTCTATTCTTGTTTTATTTTTTTCTATTCTTGTTTTATTTTATTGTTTCTCTCTGATGTCTTGCAAACCATGAGATCTGATCGCTTCGAGACTGCTTAGCCGAAGAAGTGCCCTTGATGGCCTATGGTGATGAACAAGCCGTCTCTTGCTAGTGTAGTTTGTCTTTTCTTTTCGTAGTGTAGATCGAGAAGGGGGAAGATCCTATACCCCATGCTTGAATGCCTTCAAAGACAAGGTAAGTCGTTGCAACGGATCAAAGGTAAACAGGGCAGAAGAGGTAGGTATGTGTTTTTAGTTATAGTTTTCTTTCTTTGTAAGTTTAGTTTAGATCACCAACTCCACATCTTTCCAATTTCTTTCACACTTCTCATTGTAAATATCATTGTAAATAATAAAATAACTAAAAAAGAGATAACTTACTAAACGAGCTTCCATCGCTAGTCCCTCCCTGAGGATCACGACCCGCATAGCCATTGCTACAGCGGATAGAATTGAGCACCTTGCACAACCTTTTCTTAAATCTAAATTTTGTATTCTTGTGTGCAGGAAAACCTCAATCAACCGGACAACCAAACACCCTTAGAAAATCATAATCAGTAACTGTTTCTCCTGACCAAACCTCGAGAGGAGTTTCCCTTCTATCGCAGATGAAGGCAACTTGTTAACAAGATAGCAAGCGTATGCCAAAGCCTCAGCCCAGAAGTTCTTCGATAAACTGGCATTGGACAACATACAACGAACCTTCTCTAGCAAAGTCCTGTTCATCCTTTCTGCTACCCCGTTCGGTTGCGGTGTTTCCTTCACTGTGAAGTGCCTCTCTATGCCCTCATCAAGACATAGCTGAAGGAAAGGATCAGACTTATATTCTCCTCTATTATCTGAACGGAGGACCTTGATTTTCCTTCCCGTACTTCTCTCCAAATTCTTCTTCCACTTCACAAAAAATTCTAGGACTTTCCCTTTGTGTCTCATGGTATATACCCAACAACGTCTAGAATAATCATCAACTAACGACACAAAGTAATGGTTACCTCCAATTGATGCAGTCTTGGTAGGTCCCCAAACGTCAGTGTGAACATAATCCAGAATCCCCTTGGTGCAATGTGTTGCTGTGCCGAACTTCACCTTGGTCTTCTTTCTGATGATACAATGTTCACAAAATTTCAACTTGCAGGTTCCGGCACCTTTCAGTAGTCCTTGTCTTGCAAGAGCTTGCAAAGACTTTTCTCCTATGTGTCCCAGCCTCATATGCCATAGCCTGGTTGAGTCTTCATCTGAATCAGTAGAAGCTGCCACTTGCCCTGTCACAGTACTACCCTTCAAGTAGTAAAGATTATTCCGGCGAACGGCCTTCAATACTACCATCGAGCCTTTGGTCATCTTAAGGACTCCTTCCTTTATTGACACCACAAGACCCAATGTCTCCAAAGCTCCAACAGAGATAACGTTTCTCTCAAGTTGAGGTACATACCTCACTTCCTTCAGTTCTCTTATCATCCCATCAAACATCTTGATCTGGATTGTTCCTACACCTTCCATGATATATGGATGATCATCGCCCATAATGACTGAACATCCCTCCAGCTTCTCAAAGCTAGAAAATCAATCCCTATTCGGGCACACATGGTATGTAGCACCAGTATCCAAAATCCACTCAGTATCTCCTGAGTAGCCAACGATAGGAGTAGTGACAGAGAATGAGAAAACCGACGAGTCCGAGTCTGATCTACCTGCCTGTGAGGTACTGCTTTGAGTACTGACCACCTTTGCAAGATTTGCCTCAGATTTAGACTCCTTCTTCTTCCCTTTGGCCTTTGAACAATCAACTTTTCAGTGCCCTAATTCTCTACAGAAGGCACACTGGTTCTTCTTCAGATCTCGATAACCTGGCCTGGACTTCGATCTCCCTCGATCATCTTAGCCCTTCCTATGTGTAGCGATTCAGATGTTCATTCACGGAGCATCCTCTCTTCATCTGAAACCCATACAACTTGCTCTTCAGCTGTAGTCTGGATTCAATACTCTTGATCAGATATTTTCTTTCTAGGATCTCCCACAACTGCCTCGCAGATGTTTCGTGTAACACAAAATATTTGATTTCTTGTGTTAGACATGATCTGATTAAGCCACACGCTGATCGGTTCATCTTATCTCACTCTTCTTCAGTGGTTGTGCTTCGTTTCTTCTCCAAACGCAGAGTATCTTTGAGGTTCGATGCATTCAACGCATCCATCACCTCGCACCTCCACATGCCAAAATTGTTTGTGCCATTGAATTTCACCACATCAATCCTCAGATGAGAATTCATGGTTCTCACAGATGTACTTTCTTCTGCCATCTCTTTGACTAGATCCTCTATGTAATGCGAAAAACTAACGGAGTTAGATAAACAACTTTGATAAAGATCAGATCTTTACCTCCTCACGAAACCCTAGATGAGTTTCTGAACAGATCTACTCCTCAATTGATTTCTTGAGCACTTCACGCGCTGTTCTGAGATCGACACACGATCCCACAAACAGTCCCAACGCTGATATGAGATCGACACACGATCTCCACCAAATCAGCAACAGATGCCCTTCGAATCAGCAGATGATCCCACGACGAACCTGAGATGCTCTGATACCACTTGTTGTGCGCAGATACAACAACCACGTAGAGGAAACCTTTGAGCCAAGATGCAATATAGAAGTACCACCAACAGTAAAGAATAATTAAACAAAGAGAAGAACACAAACACAAAATTTAACGAGGTTTGGCCAATTTTGCCTACGTCCTCGGGACAAGGAAGAGAGATTTCTATTGATTCAATAATCAATTACAATTACAAGCCGTCACAAGCATTACCTATGAAGAGAGCTCTGCCTCTCTCATATATCCAAGGAAACCCTACGAATCAGTTTCCTTATTGGGCTTGATTTTATTGTGACGATACCTATCACTAGAATTTTTCTTGAGCTCTGCTAATAGCAGCAATTGTTGATGTTGCAAGTTGTAAGTATCAAGAAATTAAAAAGAATCAAATTGAGAATTTAACACTATTTTTACCGAGGGTTTTAACAGCAACGACTGAGAAAAAACAGAAAGACTTGCACATGCTTTGCCGACGCGGCTGTTGAGGGAAAATAAATCGTCACCGGGTCCCAAGCACTGACGCTCTTTCCTTCGATTCGACTCGGGGATTGTCATAATGCCATGCCATTATTAACATGATCATTATCGATTATCCAAGTAATTAAGCTGTTAATAAGCAGGACTTGCTTATTTAGCACTCCTGAGGCCTGAGTCTTCTCCTCCATTCCATTAAGAGTGTGAAATTAGAGCTTCGTCAAATTCCTTAATCTTTCTATAGCACTGCAGGGTTTTTTTGCATTTCTTTCTTTGTTCTTTGCTCCGAAGGCACAAAAGAATTAGTACAAAGGGACAAAGACCTTGACTCACCACTACAATAAAGTAGCTTCTACCATTCATAAAGAAAAAGTCCATTTAATTACTCGTTGTGGTCTTTACTTTCCTCTTCTTTGCTAATTTGTTTTTCGAGTCAAATTTACATGAAACAACTTTAACGCTACTGTTCTTTCTTTATAAAAAAAGAAAAAGAAAATTATGCTTACTCTATTTAGTGTGAGCATGCTAATCTAATTGAATTGTCATCTGTGGAAATTTTACAGCTTGATAAAGTTTCTCTCTCTCAAAGAAAAGGAAAAAGATATGATATAACTCTCCTTCTCATCATTATTTATGAGAGTATAAACTAATCAAATATATAAAAGATCAAATAAATCGAGACAATGTGAACTAAAATGACTGAACAGAGGAGATGATGATAATATACTCAAGAGACATGTAGAGGAGTCAAAGAAGCAAAATGGAAATTTGTTCACAATTTTATTCTTTTGAAAAGAAGTAATTTGACTCGTATGGTGGCTATCCTTGAGCGTTAAGTTTAATTGCATTAGAGAAGCTCGAGTTGCTTCATAGAAGACTAGTATGTCTTACGCAAAAGAGAAGATGTGAGACAAAAAATTCCTAATGTTCTTGCTCTTTCACGTAAGTGAACGAGCTTGGAATTTTGTTCAAGCTTGGCTCGTTTAGGTTATCAAACGAGATCGAGTGGAGCCTCTAGCTTTTCAATACCCATTTATAATCCTAAGCAAATAGATTAGCAAATACATTTTAGAAATATATGAGAAATAAATAAAAAATCAAATATTTAAGAAGTTAATAGTATAAATAGATGTATAGTTAATGTCACTAAATTAATTGATATGTATGTTACAGTTATATTCTGACTATAGGTATTGCTAATATTTTTTGTGCGGCTTTGTTATTAGCAAAAAAAATTTGACATAAAAGTTATAAGTATAAATGAATTAAAAAAGTCAAATTGAAAATTAATGATATTTTCCATATTTGAACTTGAATATATAATCAAATGATGTCCATAAAAAGAACATTTACATATTCAGAACGAGTAAGAATGATATAGAATAGAAAAGAAGAAGAGAGAACCAAAAGGAGGGAGAATAAAAGATAAATCCAGCTATCCCTTATTAGGACTAGGCTGTGTGGCACTTGATAGAGAGCAAGAAACAACACGCAAGACTTGGGCAGAAAAAAAGTTAAAAAAAGCATATCTATTTTTGATGATAAGCTAAGAAAATTAGTTCTTTTGTTCTGAGAAAAGAAATATCATATGATTAAGACTTGTGATCAAATTGAAATATGAGACAAAAACATCTTGAAACTCATCTAAAAACTGATTTTAATCAACTTACGAGTTATTGAATGAAAAATCTCGAGCTGAGACTAGAAACATTCCGACGCCAAAGAACACAAGAAAAATCACAAAGGCCGTGCATTTTCTTTGCTGACGCGTCTTTTGGGGGAAAATAATTCGTCGACGGGTCCCACGCACTGCGGGACGATCGTTAATTGTCTTAACTTTTTTCTTTTGTTTCCAATTGACAACTGGATGCCATAACTAACATGATCATCATCAATTATCCAATTAATTAAGCTGTTAATGACCAAGGCTTACTTAATTGGGAGTCCTAAGTCTTCTCCTCAATTCTATTAAGAGTGTAAAAACGAACAGACCTTTTTCT
This sequence comes from Agave tequilana, assembly GCA_038442645.1. NCBI lineage: Eukaryota > Viridiplantae > Streptophyta > Magnoliopsida > Asparagales > Asparagaceae > Agave > Agave tequilana. Next base: position 119,449 of record JAVJIF010006621.1, on the reverse strand, counting down.
CTTCTTTCTCTCTCACCCACAGTGATCAGCTTGCCACAATAATGGTGGGTCAAAAGGAAAGATCAAGGAATTGAGAAGTCTGTCTGAGCATTCTTCTCCTTCTCTCTCTCTCCCCCTCTTATCTTTTTGATAATAAATCAATGGTATTGAAAAATCTATTAATATATAATATCATAAAAATTATTAATAGACTTAATCATTAATCAGTAATTAGCAATATTTAGATGCTTGTATTAATCTTTAATAAATAATATAAGTAATCATTAACCATCTGAAATTTATTTATTAATAGTTAGGATATTGAATTATTTATTTTTCTGACATTATTTGTTTTTTCTTGTCTCATTTTCCCTTCAAGTTAGGATGCATAACAACCATTGGATTATATTGTATGATCAAGATTATCCATCTCACGTTTAACTTATGCATCTCTCCATCTCATTGTAGTGAAAAAATGTTTTAATTTCAATTAAAGATTCTAGTAGAATAGCCGGAATAATTTTGGAGGGTAGATCATTCTCTATTCTATGTAGTAGAAGTGAAAAGTAGACATTGCTGTTATAGTTCTAGTTTCAATTATAATCATGACTAACACTTAAAAAAAGTATAGTTGCAGTTTCAGTTATAAGTTCTAATTTACTAACACCTAAAAAAATAGCCCAGTTCAAAGTTCAATTAAAAGTCTAATTGATTATCCTCTCAAAAAAAAATTCAATTGATTAATGCCTTAAAAATCGTTTAGCAAAATATTCCAGTTCTAAAAAAGGTTCAAGTTGACTAATTCTTTCTAAACATTATCCTTCTAATTTACGTACCAGATAAATTGGCTGAATTATCACCTGATAACTCAATCTTTTTTGTTCTTCATTTGATCAAAGATCATACCATAAAGATTTAAGAAGCACCATGATCATTGCAAATAGACTTCCTCGTGTAGATAAAGGCTTCTTCTTTCTTTCTTTCAATCAAGTGGGAGAATTTAATATATTTATAGCATCCTAGAAACTCTTATCCTTTAAATAATATTATATTTCATCTAATTAGAGTGATTCTTCATTTTGTAATTTTCATACTAATTTTAAACATGCGATGCGTCTCAATCAAAATTCTTCTAAAGCCAAGAGCACTGCCAACCTTTTGCTTAATTTTGGATACCATTTACGATCCTATGAAAATACTAGATAAATACATTAAGAAAAATTTACAAGAAATAGATGATATCATTAAAAGATGTTGATATTATGTTCAAATTTTATATTAATTTTATTTTTTATAGCCTAGAACAATAATTTTGGTCCAAGTGCAGCAATTCCTTATTTCATTGTGACAATACCTATCGCTAGAATTTTTCTTGGGCAGCTCTATTACTAGCAGCAATTGTTGACCTTGCAAGTTATAAATATCGAGAAATTAAAAAGAATCAAATTGAGAATCTAACATCATTTTCACTGAGGATTTTAACAGCGGCGACGGAGAGAATAGAGAAAGACTTGCACTTGTTTTGCCGACGCGGCTGTTGAGAGAAAATAAATCGTCGCTGGGTCTTACGTGCCGAGGGACCACCAATGATGTCCTCTCTTTTCTTCGATTCTACTCGAGGATTGCCATAATGCCATGCCATTATTAACATGATAATCATCAATTATCCAAGTAATTAAGCTGTCAATAACCTAGATTTGCTTAATTTAGCACTCCTGAGTCCTGAGGCTTCTCCTCCATTCCATTAAGAGTGTGAAATTAGAGTTTCGTCAAATTCTTTAATCTTTCTATAGCACTGCAGGGTTTTTTTTTTTTGCATTTCTTTTTTTGTTCTTTGTTCCAAAGGCACAAGGGAGTTAGTACAAGGGGACAAAGACCTTGACTCACCACTATAATAAAGTAGCATTCAAAAAGAAAAAGTCCATTTGATCAATCAAATGGTTTTGAAGAAGATGAAAGGGGACAAATTAAGACTGTGTGATCGTGTCTCCCACTTAATTATTCGCTGGGGTCTTTACTTCCTATACTTTGCTAATTTGTTTTTCAACTCTAGTTTTTAGAAAGCAACTTTAAAAATATGCTTACTCTATTCAGTGTGAGCATGCTAATCTAATTGAACGTGTCTTATGTTGAAATTCTACAACTTGATAAAGTTTTTCCTCTCTCAAAGAAAAAGAAAAAGAACTGATATAACTCGTCTTCTTGTTATTATTTATGAGAGTATAAACCAATTAAATATATAAAAGATCAAATGAATCGAGACAACGTGAACTAAAATGACTGAAAAGAAGAGAGAGAATAGACTCAAGAGACATGTACAGGAGTCAAAGAAACAAAAGGAAAAATTGTTTACAATTTTGTTCTTTGAAGTAATTTGAGGATTGCCATTATTAACATGATCCTCATTAATTATCCAAGTAATTAAGCTGTTAATATCTTGAATTCCATTGAGAGAGTGAAATTAGAGGCTTCGTGAAATTCCTTACTCTTTCTACGAGTTAAAAAAAAATCTGACGCCTACAGTGAAAGTGGAAGCCGCGTTTCAGCCATTCTCATCTCTTCTGCCACGAAACAGACAGACATAAAGTTTCCATTAGAGGGTGGAATATTATTGAAGTGGGAGTGGGATTATCATAACAATAATTAGGAGGGAGGATTTAGTCACCAGTCACTTAATCCTTCCTTTTTCAAAGAGAGAGATCTGAGCATTCTCCCCTCCCTTGTCATCTTGCTCTTCGTCCTCCACCACCAAAGCCATGGCGATCATGGGAGGAATTTTGCTCACAAAAATCACTGAAAAATTTGTGGATGTGGTCTTTAACTACCTCGCAGACAAGTACGGGCGGCAAACGGGGATGAAGGCCGAGGTCCAGAGTCTGAAGGCCCTCCTCCTCCGCATCCAGGCCGCCGTCAACGCAGCGGAGAACGCAGCGGAGGACGACCCTCAGCTACTCAGGAGAAATCCTGGCCTCAGGGAGTGGCTGTGGCAGCTCAAGGATGCGGCCTACGAGGCCGACGACATGCTTGACGAGCTCGACTACCTTCGCTTGCAGAAACAAGGGGAGAAGGCCAACGCCAAGGAGCAAGAACGTCAAAATCTCCAGGTGCGTGTCTCAAATTCACTGGCTCGTGCTAAAAATAAAGCTTCCAAAATTTGCAAGGGTCTGTGCAAGTCTGATCCCACCCTCAAGAAGCTGAGGGCTGTCGTGGAGAAGATGGCTGGGATCGCGGCTCATATCAGAGATTTCCTCGCAACTGTCAACACCGTTCAGCAGCACCATCAGCTTCACCAAGCTCAGGTCGTCTATCGGGAGACTGGGCCCCTGTTGCCCGGCGGCAGCAGCGGAGTGGTCGGGCGGGTCAAAGAGAGGGAGGAGGTAGTACAGTGGTTGATGAAGCCTTCAGATGAGGATGGAGAAAACAGTGTCCCCCTTCTCTCTGTGGTAGGCCACGGAGGCATGGGGAAGACTACTCTCTCTCAGTTTGTCTTCAATGATGAGAGAGTGCAGAAATTCTTCGATCTCAAGATTTGGGTCTGTGTCTCCACAAACTTCGACACGAGCCGGCTTTTAGCAGCTGTGATTGAATCTGCAACAAAAGAGAAGCCAAAAGTTGAAAGCCTCGCCCCACTCCAAACCTCTCTTAAGGAGTTGGTTACTTCAAGGAAATTTTTGCTGGTATTAGACGATGCTTGGAATGATGACAACAGGCCAGGCTGGGATAACTTGTTGGCTCCTCTCAAGTGTGGCAAGAAGGGAAGCAAAATCTTGTTGACGACTCGATCAGAGAGCGTTGCAGAGTTGGCCGCCCAGGCTGCTACATGGGGAAGAAAGATGTGATGAAACTGGCGGGATTAGAAGATCATCTATTCATCTCTCTCTTCTATCAATATGCATTTGCTGGTCTGAAATCTGATGATTACCCAAAGTTGCAATCTATTGGCAAGCGAATAGCAAAAAGGCTTGGGGGCTCGCCACTGGCCGCCAAATCCATCGGAGCGCTGTTAAACTCCAAGTTGGATGATCAGCACTGGGAAAATATTCTGCAAAGGAGCAGCATTTTAGATGCACAACAGGCCGGCCAAGACAACATCAATTCTATTTTGATGTTAAGCTATCGTCATTTGCCCTCACACCTTAGATCTTGCTTTGCGTATTGCAGTATTTTTCCTCAAGATTATGAGATTGATAAAATGAGTCTAATCCGCATGTGGGTGGGTGTAGGGTTGATTCAACGATCTCCTCAAAACCAAAGTCAGACAGATGAAGATATAGGAGGCTACTATTTTGATGGTTTGCTGAAAAGATCGTTTTTTGAACCTCATCCGTATATTGAGAGTTTTTATGTCATGCATGATCTTTTGCATGACCTTGCACAATCAGTATCTCAGGACGAATGCTTTAGAGCTGTTGATGATACATCAATCCAAACCATTCCGTCCATGGTTCGTCATTTATGGGTTCAAATTGATAATCCAAACCTTCTCAAAAAGGTGGACAAATGGAAGGACTTGCGCACCCTTGTGTTAATTTCCAAGGGATATAAGCATCAAGATCATTACATGATTTTCAGTGAGGTGCTCAGATCATTGAAGAGCATACGTGTATTGCATCTAGTTGCGTGGAACATGAAAGAACTGCCAGATGAAATTGGTCAATTGATACATCTTAGAGTTCTATCAACGTGTCCTCATCCAAATGGGCCTTCAAGTAATGTTAGTCGGTTGCCAAGTTTAATTTGCAAGCTTTATCACCTACAGTTTATAGAGTTATATGATGGACGACTGGACAGCGATGGTATCCTCAAGGCATAAACAATCTTATTAGCTTAAAACACATGAGGCCGAAGCATATCTTGAATATGATAGATGGGATTGGAAAACTAATTTCACTTCATGAGTTAGCATTCTTTATTGAAGAGAACAGTGGGCACAGGATTAAAGAGATAAAGGACTTGAACAACCTTCGTACACTACAAATCAAAGGTCTTGAGAATGTCAAAAGTCATAAAGAAGCGAGCATGGCTGAGTTGCATAATAAAGGGCAGCTCCTCAAATTGGAGTTAGAGTGGGGCCCAAGTCGCAGTCCTGATGAGTTGGTTGAGCATGAAGAAATTCTTGATTGTCTCCGGCCACATTCCAATCTGAAGGAGCTAAGCATCACAAGATATGGAGGCGTAAGGCATGCAAAATGGATGGAATATGAATTTATAAATAATCTCGAAAAGATTGTTCTCTCAGATTTGCATAGACTGGAATGCCTTCCCTGTCTTGGGAAGCTGCCTTATCTCAAGTTTTGTCGCTGAAGAATATCCCTAAAGTGAAGCAACTTGACTGTGAAGGGGGTTTTCCACAACTAAAGCAACTAGACATCCGTCCCTTGGATGAATTGGAAGAGTGGTCAGGTGTAGTAGAAAATCTTTCCCAGTGGTGTCCACGCCTCCAGGAGCTCTCTATCAGTGATTGCCCCAGTTTGAAGGCATTGCCCTGCCTTCCCCTCAGCCTCCAGGAGCTCTCTATCAGTGGTTGCCCCAGTTTGAAGGTATTGCCCTGCCTTCCCCTCAGCCTCCAGGAGCTCTCTATCAGTGGTTGCCCCAGTTTGAAGGTATTGCCCTGCCTTCCCCTCAGCCTCCAGGAGCTCTCTATCAGTGGTTGCCCCAGTTTGAAGGTATTGCCTTCCCTTCCCCTCGGAGTGGCTGAACTGGAATTGGTAGATGTTGGATTGACTACTCTTCCTTCATTCTGGCCGGCCAGCAACAACGACGGAAGCTGCAGTGGTTCAACCGAATCCTCCTCTTCCACTCTTTCTACACTGATAATAACTAATTGTGAACAGCTAACATCTCTAGCTAGAGGCTTGCTGCAACATCACCTACCGGCTCTTGAGCGTCTATATATACGCAATTGCAACAAGCTCGTGGATTTGCCAACAGAAGGTCTACAACATCTTTCTTCCCTCAACACCTTGAGAATTGAAGAATGCCCTAAGCTGCAACAGGCTCTGTCCGTCATCCCTGCAGTTCTTCCCCTGTCTCTCCGAGATTTGCAGATTGATGGTTTTGTTGATCTGGGGCAGATTGTCGCTGGATCAATCCACCACCTTGATCGTTTAGCTGTCTCTAAATGCCCTGAGCTTTTAGAAGCTGCAACTGCACCATCAATTACGGGTGAGAGTTTCACATTGACTATCAACAAACTCGAAGTGGATGACCCCCTGCTGCTGCTGACAGAGCCATTGAGAAATCTCACCTCAGTCCAAAATCTGAATATTGAAGATTGCAGCAGGTTGGATTCACTGGTCGGCGAGATGGAGACATGGTTGTTACAAAACAGCGCATCGTTGGAAAGTGTGCGTCTGCGCAGGGCAGTCTCCCTGCAGTCCTTGCCTCCAAGCTTTCAGGCTCTGTCTTCACTCAAGTATTTATTCTTAAAAGATATTAATAAGCTCCCTCACTACCGCAACTACCTTCGTCTCTGGAATGGCTAACACTGTATGGCTGCAATGACACATTGAAGGAGCGGTGCCAGAAGGATGACGGTGCTGATTGGCCCAACATCAAACACATCCCTATAATTTTCATGTAGGAATAGTTCAATTGTTACATCATGAGCAGGTACAAACAGCTCTCTCTTTCTCATCTCCAAATTGGGTACTCGTTTCTCTCTCGTGTGCTAATCGGATGCTAGTTTTTCTGACTACAATCAGTGAAAGAGTATCCATGGAAGTGTTTGGAAAGAAGGCATGCACAAGTGGTAGATGAAGAGACAGTAATGTCTGATTAAGCCTGCAGAGAATGGAAAAGGGTAATCTCTCTCCCCCCCTCGCCCCCCCACCCCGTGGCCCCCCTCCATTTGCATATTGGAATAATTGAGGCTAAGCTTTCTTTGGATTCAGTCTTAAACATGTGAATGAATTTTGAAAATATTTTTTGGTTACATTCAAGTAAACATCAAGTCAATTTCCGGGAGGATGATAGTGCTGATTGGCCCATCATCAATCACATCCGTGAATTATCATTAATACTCTCTCCGTCTGAGAATAATGTGTTTTTTTTATCAAAATTTTGTCCCAAATTAGTAGTTCATTTTGAATTTCAATACTACATTTACAATTTCCAATTTTATCATTTCTAATATACATTTATCATTCCCAATACTATTTTTACTATTCCCAAAATACTTTTATTATTTTCAATACTATTTTCACCATTCCCAATTCTATTTTTACCATTCAAATCAACCCCTACAAACTCTTAATTGTCGTGTCAGTCAAAAAATGACAAGTAAAACCGAATGGAATGAGCAGTATTTTTCACTTTGATAGACGTATAATATCTCCACAGGTACAAACATCCCTCTCTCTCACACACACATGCGCGCGCTCAGGAAGAACCATATTATCTTTCTAGTGGGTTCATTCTTAAATATGTGAATGAATTTTGAAATTATTTTTGGTTACATTCAAGTCAATCTACTTTTGTTATCTCACACCTAATTTTTGACCACTGTTATATTATTCTTTTTCCTCTTTTCCCCTTGTCTCCTTGTTGGTTACATTCAAGGGTCTGTTTGTTTCATTGCAAAACGTCGCAAGTCGTAAGTCGTAAAATGAGAATGAAAAAAGTAAACTGTAACAGAGAAAATATATTGTGTTTTACGGTGTTTGGTTGATAAAGTGAAGTGTAAATGGAAAAGTATATTGTATTTTACGGTGTTTTGTTGATAAAGTGAAAGTGTAAACAGTAAAATAAATTGTGTTTTACGGTGTTTGGTTGGTAATGTAAAAGTGTAAGTGGAAAAGTTGACCACAAAATTAACTGTAGCAGTGATTTAAATATTATAAATATTATTAAATTAAAACTACTATTACAAATTAAATTGTATTAATAAATTTGAGATAAAAAATTAATAATCTTAATATTTTATTTATAACAATAATATTAATAAAATATTACTAAAATATTAACTAAATAAATAATATAAAATTTTAAGAAAAATCTAAAGAACATTAATAAAATTTTAAGAATACTAATAAAATATAAATATTAAAAAATCTTACAACAATAATAAAATATAATTATAATATTATAAAATTAAAAATACTTGAAATTATTATAATATAAATTTTTATTATAATATTATTGTAATATTATAGAAATATAAAATTAACAAAGTAAAATATAATTATAATTTAATAATAAATTATCATTATAGTATTATTATACTGAATTATTATTACAATATTAACTAATAAAATATAATATAATAATAAAATATATTATGATATTAATAAAGTAATTTTTATATTTAAAAATAAATAATTAAATATATAGTAATTTTATATTAAAGTATAATATTATTATATTAATAAAATATTAACTCTAAATAATGGAATAAGTATTAATAAAATAATAAAGTATTAAATAAAATATTAAATAAAAATATTAAATTAAATTAGTAAAATATTAAAATATTAAAACAATATTAAAAACAATAAAAAATTAAAGATTAAAAATATAAAATAATTAAATAATTAAATAAGAAATTGAACACTATTTAAAATATTAAATATTTAATAATATTAAATTATATATTGATTATCAAGTAACTGTTTTGAACTGCAAGTATACTACAAGTGAGAGTTACATGACCATAAAATTAACTGTAGCAACTGTAAATGGGAAAATATAAATGTAAAAGTGAGATTTACATCACCACAAATTTAACAGTAGCAACTGCAAGTAGGAAAAGAAGAGTTGCATTTTGCAACTTGTTTTTCAGCGAAACAAACAACGGAAAATGGAAAAGAAGTTTTACGGCTTATGTTTGCGGCGTTTTGCGGCGAAATAAACACGCCCCAAGTCTGTATTCCCCAGTATACTGTGCAGACTACCTATATTGCAATTTTGCTCTCTCAAAATTTCCTTCCTATTCACGCATTAATCCTTATAAGAGCATTTTGTATGACTTATGACACTAATAATATTTTTTTCCTCTAAGTAATTTAGAGTCAAGGACTTATCCATCATCTATCACATGTATGTATACTCTCCTTCAAGTTTCAAACTTTTCTTCATGCAGACTTTGATATGAAATAATTGATATTCTATCATCTCACATTTATGCATTAACGAGATTCTTGAGAAAGCTTTCTAAGTAATTTGTTATGATGCAAATAGAATTATAGAATTAATGTGATTGTCTGAAGCCAAATTTTCAACTGGGGAAAAACTAGTTAATATGCCATAAAATTTTTTTGGAAATATTGTGTGATTATTTGGAACATGCAATGCAGTTTTTTTTTTTTTTTTAATAAAAGAAGATTTGAAGTAGTTATCTATGGGTAATCTATTTTTGTTAGATGCAGAATCCTGGCACACCTCCAGTGAAGCGAACTTGGTCTTCTCTTGATGTCGGCAGAGATATCTCTGTTAGCAAAACTGATCAAGTGTCCGAATAGACTGTCAGCGAATTTGACATCAAAGTTCCAAAGTCTGCCCATGGTTTTGCTTAGATTAACATAAACACAGAGGTTATTGATATTTTGCTTCCTGAAACTGTGCATTTGTTATCTATGTTTCAATAGCATAATGGCAAAGCTTTTAGTTTGTAAGCTTCTCACACTTTGGATGTTTTTATTGTGGTATTGCTTTCTAAAGAGCAATTTGATGTTGTAGAATACAGTATGTGTTCCCCCAGTCACAGTACCGACTGCCAATAATGTTCAAGGCTTCATTTTTTTTTCTAGAGAAATGTTCAGGACATCATTGTTCAATTGCAAAATTGCCTTTGGATTTGAATTTTTTTTCCTTTTATCTAAAACATATAAAGTAACACCTATGATGTGATCAATGTCGTGATGTGATAAATGAGAACGGCTGTGTGTTTCATTCCCCACAAACCCACCAACCCACCCACAACCCCCCAATTTATCAATTGGTTTCACAACATGAGGAATATTGGTTTGTTGTTGTCATACAGAGTCCAATCATGTTAAAGAATGGCTCTGAAATTGATTCTTAAAGACTGTTAAGAGGCTCTTAAGAGACATTGTTTTTAAGGGCAGTGTCCCATATTTAAACTCAGGACTATATTTACTAGAACAGTGAACATGATGTTGGAGGAGAGAGTACAGTAGAGGAGATGAGGTCATGCCAGGTGCTGTTGAAGACTGCCAAGGATTCTACGACGAAAGGCGAAGGAACAGCGGGCAAGAAAAGCAGCAGCAGCAGAAAAAGACAGAGGTCGGTCGACCGGTCCGGTCGACCGACGTGCACAATGTGCACAGGATTTGAGCGGTCGACCGGACCGGTCGACTGGAGAAGCTGTCTGCAGGAAACCTAACTCTCGGTTTGTTTCGGTCGACCGGTCCGGTCGACCGTGAGAGGGAGTCGGTCGACCGGACCGGTCGACCGATAGTCAGATATGGGCGAAAATTGCTGTTTCGGGAAGTTATGTATTTAAGCTCTAATTGTAATTTTTAGGGTTTAGTGCCTACAGAAAGAAAAGCTGCGGACTCTCTTGTACTCTAAGAGATCCAGAGCTATTGTAATCATCTTCCTAATTGAAATCTCTCTCCGTGGATTGCCCCGAGGACGTAGGCAAGTTGGCCGAACCTCGTTAGATCTTTTGTTTGCGATTGGGTTGTTCTTCTTGGTTTTGATTTCATTGTTCTGAGATTGAGATCTGATAGATCCTCTATTGGGTTGTTGTCTGTCGCGCACAAAAGTGGTATCAGAGTTTCAGGCTACGCTTGGGATTCTGAGAATTCGAAGGGCTCCAGATCTGATCAGGTGGAGATCGTGTGTCGATCTCAGGTCAGAGGTATTGGTGTTCGAGGAGATCGTGTGTCGATCTCAGGAGGACACAAGGAGGGCTTGTTGAATCAGTGATTGGAGTAGATCCGGTGAGAACTCGATCTAGGGTTTCAAGAGGCAGGTAAAAATCTCGTTTTTTATCTGAGTAAAGATCTAATTTCAATTGGATTATTCTTCCGCATAAATAGAGAATCAAAAGAAGACCTCAATGGCAGAAGAAACTACTTCCGTTAAAACAATGAATCACTCAAGGATCGAAGTTGTCAAGTTCAATGGAACTAATAATTTCGGGATGTGGAGGTGTGAGGTCATGGATGCATTGAATGCACAAAACCTCGAGGACACGCTCCTATTAGAGAGGAAGAAGACCACTACTACTGAGGAAGAGTGGGCGAAGATGAATAGGTCGGCATGTGGCTTAATACGTTCATGCTTGTCACAAGACATCAAATATCTTGTACAACATGAGACGTCAGCGAAGAAACTGTGGAATACTCTTGAGAAGAAGTACCTGACAAAGAGTGTGGAGTCTAGGTTGCAACTTAAGAGTAAGCTGTATCAGTTCAGGATGCAGAGGGAAAACACAGTAAACGAGCACATCAACCGATATACGAAGCTTCTTACAGATTTGCTAAATGTGGATGTCACTGTCAGTGAGGAAGACAAGTCAGTTATTCTCCTGAACTCACTCCCACCGGAGGAGTATGAGACATTCACTATGACATTCATAAATGGAAGGCAAACCTTAGTTTATGATGAAGTGTCGTCAGCACTGATGAGTTATGAGACAAGGAAGAATGAGAGACATTCAGGTCGGTCTAGTTCATCAGCGGAAGCTTTGGAAGTAAGAGGCAGGAATTCATCGAGGAAAGGCAAGGAGGTGAGAGGAAGATCGAAGTCTAGGTCGGGCTTCAGGGATCTTAAGAAAAATCAGTGCATGTTCTGCAAAGAGATTGGGCACTGGAAGGTTGACTGTCCAAAGTACAAGGGGAAGAAGAAGGAATCAAAGTCTGAGGCAAATCTGGCAAGGGTGACAAAAGCTACAAGCGGTAAATCACAGGCAGATGGAGCGGATTCAGATTCTTCAGAGTTCTCTTTTTCAGTGACTACTCCTGTTGTAGGTTACTCGGTGGATAAAGAGTGGATCCTGGACACAGGTGCTACATATCATGTATGCCCTAATCGAGATTGGTTTACCAGTCTTGAGAAGTTGGAGGGGTGTTCGGTCGTCATGGGCGACGATCATCCGTGCATCATGGAGGGTGTAGGCACTATTCCGATCAGGATGTTTGACGGGATGGTGAGGGAGCTGAAAGAAGTGAGATATGTACCTCAGCTGAAGAGGAACTTGATCTCTGTGGGTGCTTTGGAATCATTGGGGCTCAGTGTGTCTATTAAAGAAGGTGTTCTTAAAATGACAAAGGGCTCAATGGTGGTGTTGAAGGCCGACCGCCGGAACAATTTGTATTACTTGAAGGGTAGTACAGTGACAGGGCAGGTGGCAGCTTCTACCAGTCAGAAGGAAGATCTAACCCGGCTATGGCACATGAGGCTGGGACATGCAGGGGAGAAATCGATGCAAGCTCTTGTGAGGAAAGGGCTGCTGAAGGGTGCAGAGACCTGCAAATTGGATCTGTGTGAACATTGCATCATCGGCAAGAAGACGAAGGTGAAGTTTGGTACAGCTTCACACTGCACCGAAGGCATTCTTGATTATGTTCACACAGATGTATGGGGACCCACCAAGACTGCATCAATTGGGGGAAACCACTATTTTGTGTCGTTCATTGATGATTATTCTAGGCGGTGCTGGGTGTACACCATGCGACACAAGAATGAAGTCCTAGAATTGTTTGTGAAGTGGAAGGTTAATCAGGAAAGGAGTACGGGAAGAAAAGTCAAGGTCCTTTGTTCTGACAACGGAGGAGAGTACAAGTCAGACCCTTTCCAGAAGCTATGTCTTGATGAGGGCATAGAGAGGCACTTCACAGTGAGGGAAACTCCGCAACAGAATGGGGTGGCTGAAAGAATGAACCGGACTTTGCTAGAGAAGGTTCGGTGCATATTGTCCAATGCAGGATTACCAAAGAAGTTCTGGGCTGAAGCTTTGGGGTATGCATGCCATCTCGTCAATAGGTTGCCGTCATCTGCAATAGGAGGGAAGACCCCTCTTGAAGCTTGGTCGGGTAAAGCTGCTGAAGATTATGATGTGCTCCGGATATTTGGATGTCCAGCCTACTATCATGTCAGAGAAGACAAATTGGATCCGAGAGCGAAGAAATGAGTGTTTGTTGGCTTCAAGAAAGGAACCAAGGGGTTCAAGATCTGGGACCAACAGGACAACAAGTTCATAATCAGCAGGGATGTCACATTTGATGAGGCCTCTATGATGAAGCCTACGGTCTCTCAGCAGGTGGAGACCAACAAGACCAAGGAGCTATTGCAGCAGGTGGAGAGTGATGCAAATCCACCATCTCTAGAGGACACAGTGTCAGTAAAGATCATCCCTGAGGTGACAAGGGAGGTGATCAAGTTGCAGAAGAAGATGCTGAAGTTGTTGAAGAGGATCAGGAGCAGGTCATGGGTACTGTTCCAGATACTACTGCAGTTGGAAGACCACGGAGGAATACTAGGAGACCTGGCTGGCTCACTACAGACATGGTGATTGCTTATGCACTTCCAGTTGTTGAAGAGGCCATTCCATCTACTTTCAGGGAAGCTGAAATCAGTTCAGAAGCTGAGTTATGGAACGGGGCTATGAATGAAGAGATGTAGTCTCTTTATAAGAACAACACATGGGAACTGACCAAGTTGCCCAATGGGAAGAAAGCCATAGGGTGTAAGTGGGTATTTGCTAAGAAGCAGGGATCACTCCAAGAAGATAAAGTGCGATATAAGGCAAGGCTGGTGGCTAAAGGCTACGCACAGAGAGAAGGGATCGACTACAACGAGGTGTTCTCCCCAGTTGTTAAACACTCGTCTATTCGGATCCTATTAGCCTTGGTGGCGCAGAACGAGTTGGACCTTGACCAACTTGATGTGAAGACCGCCTTTCTCCACGGCGATCTTGAGGAGGAGATCTACATGACTCAGCCCACAGGTTATAAAGCTGCAGGGAAAGAGGAGTTGGTATGTAAGCTGAAGAAATCGCTGTACGGTTTGAAGCAGTCTCCAAGACAGTGGTACAAGCGATTTGACAGCTTCATCAGGAAGAAGAAGTACACAAGAAGCCATTTCGATCCATGTGTGTACTACAACAAGTTACCATCGGGTGAGTATATCTATCTACTACTTTACGTAGATGATATGCTAATTGCTTCTAGGTCAAGATCTGCAATTGATTCTCTAAAGAAGACTTTATCGTCCGAGTTCGAGTGAAGGACCTGGGGGAAGCAAGAAAAGTATTGGGCATGGAGATCACAAGGGACATGGATGCTGGTAGGATAAGCTTGACTCAGAAGGGCTATCTGGAGAAGGTACTGCAGAGGTTTAATATCGGGAAAGATACTAAGACTGTTAGTACACCAATGGCGCCGCACTTCAAGTTGTCAGCGAAGATGTCTCCAAGGAGTGTTCAGGAGCGTGAGCATATGACTCATGTTCCGTATGCCAATGCTGTGGGTAGCTTGATGTATGCAATGGTGTGTACAAGGCCGGATCTTTCACAGGCAGTCTCTATGGTAAGCAGATACATGCATGATCCTGGACTGGGTCATTGGGAAGCCGTGAAGTGGATCCTTAGGTACATCAAGGGAACTGTTGATGTAGGCCTAGTGTTTGAGAAGGACGACACCGGAAAGCAAGAGTGCATAGGGTATGTGGATTCGGACTATGCAGGTGACCTCGACAAACGCCGGTCGACTACGGGGTATGTATTCACATTCTCACAGGCACCGGTGAGTTGGCGCTCCACACTTCAGTCCACAGTTGCGTTGTCGACTACAGAGGCGGAGTATATGGCCTTGACCGAGGCCATGAAGGAGGCGATTTGGCTTCAGGGTTTGCTAGATGACTTGGGAGTGGAACAGGAGATCTTGAAGATACACTGTGACAGTATGAGTGCCATTTATTTGGCAAGGAACCAAGTCTACCATGCAAGGACGAAGCACATTGATGTCAGGTATCACTTTGTTCGGGAGATTCTGGAGGAAGATGACATCAACTTGTTGAAGATTCATACTTCGGAGAATCCGGCCGATATGCTTACAAAGGTGGTGTCGGGAGTAAAGTTTGCACACTGCAAAGACTTGCTCCAGATCCTTCAGGTGAATTGAGCTTGCTGAAGCTCATTTGGATGAACTACGGATGGCTTGATCCCTTGGGCAAGGGGTACGTAGGCAACCAGATTGGTGCAGCCGCTATTGAGTCAGTGTTCGGCTCAGATTTAACAATCTTCACCGAGGTGGAGAATTGTTGGAGGAGAGAGTACAGTAGAGGAGATGAGGTCATGCCAGGTGCTGTTGAAGACTGCCAAGGATTCTACGACGAAAGGCGAAGGAACAGCGGGCAAGAAAAGCAGCAGCAGCAGAAAAAGACAGAGGTCGGTCGACCGGTCCGGTCGACCGACGTGCACAATGTGCACAGGATTTGAGCGGTCGACCGGACCGGTCGACCGGAGAAGCTGTCTGCAGGAAACCCAACTCTCGGTTTGTTTCGGTCGACCGGTCCGGTCGACCGTGAGAGGGAGTCGGTCGACCGGACCGGTCGACCGATAGTCGGATATGGGCGAAAATTGCTGTTTCGGGAAGTTATGTATTTAAGCTCTAATTGTAATTTTTAGGGTTTAGTGCCTACAGAAAGAAAAGCTGCGGACTCTCTTGTACTCTAAGAGATCCAGAGCTATTGTAATCATCTTCCTAATTGAAATCTCTCTCCGTGGATTGCCCCGAGGACGTAGGCAAGTTGGCCGAACCTCGTTAGATCTTTTGTTTGCGATTGGGTTGTTCTTCTTGGTTTTGATTTCATTGTTCTGAGATTGAGATCTGATAGATCCTCTATTGGGTTGTTGTCTGTCGCGCACAACACATGACATCTCACCCCCTTGTTAAAATGAAAAAACAGAAATGTGAAGACTTTATTTATTTATTTTTTTTCCTCAAACGAACGAGACTTGGTCCTCTTGATTCTATTCAAGAAGGATTTGCATTTTCATCCAATGGAAAATTTGTGCCTGGATTGAACTAAGTCCTAGATTCAAGTTCATGTTTGAGCCCTCGCAAGCTCATTGACCCATGCTGACTTCGGTCTGAAAAATTTGATACTAAAATTATTTTATAATCTCATTTTCATGCAATAACAAGATCCTCAAGAATATATACTAGTTTTTCGTCTTATATAAACATAATTGCAGTAAGAATGTGATTGTTTGAAACCTAGTTCTCAACACTGTGAGGGAAAAACAATTATAATATGCTTTATGAAATATTGTTGGATAATTTGAAAAATATAAGAGTAATCTTTTTGGTGCAGGATAAGATGTTTAACATTTTTTTAAGTCAAATATTTTCCAGGTTTTTAAAGGTTTATATGTGGAACTCTTTTTTGGGATAAAGTGAAAATTATTTCTCCAAACTGTAGGTAAATTATTCAATTTAATTAGTACCATGACCATGTTTTCCACAGTTTAGAATAGATCCTGAGTTTCTTTTTCTTTCTTTTTAGAATATACCCTTAGTTATAGGTTCTGAAAAATAAAATAAAAAATCCTTAGTTTGTTGGTTCATTTATGAATTACTAATCATATTTTCTGTAAGTAATAACAAAAAGTTCATGAAATATTCATAAAATTTTTACAATGTTAATACGTTTTTTTATGGAACATTGTTAGATAATTTGAAAGATTGACTAATGTGTATCTTTTGATGCAGGATCCCGGCACACCTCCAGTGAAGAGAAGTTGGCCTTCCCTTGATGTCGGCACAGAGATCTATGTCAGCAACGTTGATGAAACAGCTGAATGGACAATCAGTGACTTCGATATCTTAGTTCCAAAGCCTGGGAATGGTTCTGCTTAGATTTTAAGATATACATGAAGGCTGAGAGATGTTATACCCAACATTTTGTTCTTTTTCTTTTCCCTTTTTATTCAGCTTGATCTAGAGATGTTGAAGTCTTCATTTTACTTATTATTTATTATTACCTTTTCATATTTTTCCATGCAAAAATTAGAATGCATGCTTGACAGATTGGTTACTTGGATTCCTCATACAGTTTATTGCTGTATAATTTCTAGGAAACTCATTTATTAATAGTCATGTTGCAATCAGTTAATGACACAGATTTTAGTTTGCAAGCTTCATCACATTTCCTTGGATCCTTTTCTTGTCATATTGCTACCTTTTGAGCAAATGTGATTTAGACTACAGATAAGGTAAAAATCCAGTTCCTTTTAATATGTTGCAAACTCGTCTCAAGCTATTAAAAAGGGCGTAGGAGGGGAAGAGAGGTCTCTTGAATTATTTTGAGTGAAGAACGGGGATTCTTCAAAAATGCTCTTCTTTTCTAGTCGTTTGCTTTCGATGGCGACGATGGGGAGAGGTTGTTTCATCAGCGTTGCTGACATAGATCTCTAGTCGTTTTCTAGTTGTTTTTCTTTTAAACATTAGTCAATAGGTGAAAAGTCTACCACGGTTCATCAATAAGTAGTCAACAAAACAAAAGCGCACAATTGAATAGTGTTTTACACTGTGTACATGTCTGAACTGTCCAAGATTAAAAAATTTATATATGTGCCCAATGCCTCTATAAGCTGTGAATTCAAACTCCATTATTTTGTTATTTTCATTTTCTTTTCCTCTCTCCTTTTAGAAGCAGGGTAGAAGTCCGTGTTTCATTAAAAAAATTTTAATAAATCTTCCGAAAGGGATAATACATAGAGAAGCATAAGAGTTAAAGAGTACATCAAGTGACATAAACATGATACAAAATATATAACCTGTGGCTTTCAACCACATGCAACGATCTGGTGAAAGAATTAGTGTTGTGAAAGTTTCTTATTTTCAGGAGTGGCCCAACAGATAACTAATGGTATTTTCAAAATAAGTTGATTTCTTTGAGATAGAAGGTGGTGATCTTTCTCACTTATTAAATTTTTTTTTATAAGGAGTTCAATAATCTAGAGTTTATGAGGTTTATGAGAAAAATATTCGTGGAGATTTATTTGGAGACAAAACTTCGATCAAAAGGGGCGAGAGGAGAATTGAGTAAAGAGATCCATGAATATCTTTGTAGATCAAGCCAAAAAAAGATGTTCAACATCAATGGGCGGTTGATTCGTCTCGAGAAAAAGGTATTCTTCATCATGTATGGGTTAATATCTGTGGAGTTGCTCGAAGTTTATGTTTGTATCGGAAAAAAAGGGCTGAGTGTATGATTCTTCTCTTGTACTCAATGTTCATGTTTATCCTTCTTGATGCTCTTCCTATGTGTTGCTCGGGTGTGGTTGACCAACGTATAATATTGTGCTTGTATTTTTCTTCTATGTAGTAGTTGTTAAAATCCTGTAGGTCTAATTCTGCTCAGTACGTAAAATCTCTGTTGTGTCAAAACAAACTGGTATGGGCACATGCTTTCTTAAGGCATCCAAGGTGTTTGATTTATTGTGTTTTCAAGTGATTGCGTATGGTGTTGAGTCTAGAATAAAGGAAAGATTGTCAAGTCGATTAGATAGAGATGATCTCGTACAAGGGAAAGATATCATTGAAGAATGAATTGATTTGTAGGATTTCCAAGAAATTCTTTGATTTCTTTCGGAAGCAGATGATTATTCCTTTGTTTCTCACGTTTCGTGAATAGCCGGGACATTGAGGAAGATCCAAAAAGGTTTTGAGAATCGATCTGATTATATCTATGTTCTTTCCTTTGAAGAAAGGAAGGATCCCAAAGAATCGATATTTTTTTTAGTTGTGGAATATCTATTTGATCGATCTGATTCTCATTTCTAATAGAATCAAAATGATCTCTGGATTGATCGGAAGATCCTTTCAATTGGTTAGAATCTGTTACTTGAATAAAAATTGATCTTGTGAAATCATATTGAATACTTAAAAATAGATCTTGTGGAATATATCATATTGAATATTGATCTTGAAAAGATATCATTGAAGACATCATCAAGAAAAGAAGATGAAAATCATGATGTTGAAGACAATGAAGGATTAAAGTTACAACTGCCTAGTCATGACATGGTAAGATCATTGCTGGTCTTGATGGATCCATCAAATTTGATATCATCATAAAAATGGTTAATCTTACATCACTTGAGATCATCAATAGCAAGATGTTGGATCTGACAAACATAAATACAAGTGGGAGATTTATATCTGATGACTGATGGAAGGAAAACCATCTTTGTATGTTGACGGGAATGCTAGATCATGAAAGTTATGTGAAAACGATTAGTCCAGGAAAGAAATTTAGCTAATAATTGATGGAAGATTGTGGCGGCAACAACATTCGTGTAAGGTTATATAAGCGTGTGGATAAAGTATTCTCCTTTACACAATGAAAAATTCTTTTCTTACACGCTTATAGCTTACATGCTTCTCTACACAAGACTAATACTTGTGGACCCACGAATGATATTAATTTTGTTTATGATAACGGGGACACACATATATTGCTCTTGTGTAGAACGTGTGTAGATTATAAGCGCGTTGGTAAGTATTTCTCCTTCATACAATGGAAAATTCTTTTCCTACACGCTTCACTACATAAGACTAATACCCATGGACCCCTGAATAATATTAATTTTTTTGATAATGAGGTCCCATGTGTATTGCTTGCGTGTAGAAAATGTGAAAATTATAAGAGTGTAAAGTATTTCTCTTAAACAACTATAACTTTTGTTCAAGCTGATACTTTTGTGTTTTTCACATACAAAAAGTAAAACTAACTTGAAAACGCACAAGTCCAATAGAATTGGAATATGGTAGAGATGGGAGCAGACAGGGAGGCGATTATTAGAGACCAAAGATTTTGCATTAAATAGTAGATGTTGTTTTTTAGTCTTCTACTTCGAGTGAATTTTGTGCCAGATTGAGAATCTAACATTATTTTCCCTGAGGGTTTTAGCAGCAACGACTAAGAAAATACAGGAAGACTCACACTTGCTTTGCCGACGCGGCTGTTGGGGGAAAATAAATCGTCACTGGGTCCCAAGCACTGACGCGCGCTGAGGGACCACCAATAATGTTCTCTCTTTTCTTCGATTCGACTCGAGGATTGCCATAATGCCATGCCATTATTAACATGATCATCATCGATTATCCAAGCAATTAAGCTGTTAATAACCAGGACTTGCTTAATTTAGCACTCCTGAGGCTTGAGTCTTCTCCTGCATTCCATTAAGAGTGTGAAATTAGAGCTTCGCCAAATTCCTTAATTTTTCTATATCAGTGCAGATTTCTTTCTTTGTTCTTTGCTCCGAAGGCAGAAGAGAATTACTGCAAGGGGACAAAGACCTTGACTCATAAAGTAGCTTTTACTGTTCATAAAGAAAAGACCATTTGATCAATCAAATCGTTTCAATGCTAGCCCAGTTTTGAAGAAGATGAAAGGGGACAAATTCAGACCATGTGATCGTGTCTCCCACTTAACTATTTGCTGGAGTCTTTGTTAATTTGTTTTTTCAAGTCTAATTTATAGAAAACAATTTTAATGCTAATTGAATTATTCTTATTCTATGCAGTGTGAGCATGTTAATCTAATTGAATTTGTCTTCTGTTGAAAATTTACAACTTGATAAAGTTTTTTCTCAATAAAAGAAAGGAAAAGGATTTGATATGACTCGCCTTCTCATTATTATTTATGAGAGTATAAACCAATCAAATTTATAAAAGATCAAATAAATTGAGACAGTGTGAACTAAAATGACTGAAAAGAAGCGATGAAGAGAATAGACTCAGGAGACATGTAGAGGAGTCAAAGAAGCAAAAGGGAAATTTGTTTACAATTTCCTTCTTTTGAAAAGAAGTAATTTGACTCGTATAGTGGCTATCCTTGAGCATTAAGTTTAATTGCATTAGAGAGGCTCGAGTTGCTTCATAGAAGACTAGTATGTCTTATGCAAAAGAAAAGACGTGAGACAAAAATTTCTAATGTTCTTGGTCGTTCACTTACGTGAACGAGCTTGGAATTTTGTTCAAGCTTGGCTCGTTTAGGTTATCAAACGAGATCGAGTGGAGCCTCTAGCTTTTCAATACCCATTTATAATCCTAAGCAAATAGATTAGCAAATACGTTTTAGAAATATATGAGGAATAAATAAAAACATTAAATATTTAAGAAGTGAATAGTGAAATAGATGTATAGGTAATGTCACTAAATTAATTGATATGTATGTTACAATTATATTCTGACTGACTATAGGTATTGCTAATATTTTCTTGTGCGGCTTTGTTATTAGCAAAAAAAATTTGACATAAAAGTTATAAGTATAAATGAATTAAAAAAGTCAAATTGAAAATTAATGATATTTTCCATGTTTGAACTTGAATATAAAATCAAATGATGTCCATAAAAAGAACATTTACATATTCAGAACGAGTAAGAATGATATAGAATAGAAAAGAAGAAGAGAGAACCAAAAGGAGGGAGAATAAAAGATAAATCTAACTATCCCTTACTAGGACTAGGCTGTGTGGCACTTGATATGAGAGAGCAAGAAAGAACACGCAAGACTTGGGCAGAAAAAAAAGTTAAAAAAAGCATATCTATTTTGATGATAAGCTAAGAAAATTATTTCTTTTGTTCTGAGAAAAGAAATATCATATGAATAAGACTTGTGATCAAATTGAAATATGAGACAAAAAACACATCTTGAAACTCATCTAAAAACTGATTTTAATCAACTTACGAGTTATTGAATGAATTTGGACAAGCTTTTACCGAGGAAATCTCGAAATAAGACTAGAAACATTCCGAAGCCAAGGAGCACGAGAAAAATCACAAAGGCTCTGCATTTTCTTTGCTGACGCGTCTTTTGGGGGAAAATAATTCGTCGACGGGTCCCACGCGCTGCGGGACGATCGTTAATTGTCTCAACTTTTTTCTTTTGTTTCCAATTGACAACTGGATGCCATAAGTAACATGATCATCATCAATTACCCAATTAATTAAGATGTTAATGACGAAGGCTTACTTAATTGGGAGTCCCAAGTCTTCTCCTCAATTCCATTAAGAGTGTGGAATTGAGGAGATCAAGGAATTGAGAAGTCTGAGCATTCTTCTCCTTCTCTATCTCTCCTCCTCTATCTTTTTGATAATAAATCAATGGTATTGAAAAGTCTATTAATATATAATGTCATAAAAATTATTAATAGACATAATCATTAATCAGTAGTTAGCAATATTTAGATGCTTGTATTAATCTTTAACAAATAATATAAGTAATCATTATCCATCTGAAATTAATGTTAATGCATTTATTTATTAATAGTTAAGATATTGAATTATTTATTTTTCTGACATTATTTATTTTTCTTGTCTCATTTTCCCTTCAAGTTTGGATGCATAACAACCATTGGATTGTATTGTATGATCAAGATTATCCATCTCACGTTTAGCTTATGCATCTCACCATCTCATTGTAGTGAAAATGTTCTAATTTCAATTAAGGATTCTAGTAAAATAGCTGGAATAGTTTTGGACAGTAAAACATTCTCTATTTTATATAGTAGAAGTGAAAAGTAGACATTGTTGTTATAGTTCAAGTTTCAAATTCTAATCATGAATAACACTGTAAAAAGTTCTAGTTGTAGTTTCAGTTAAAAGTTCTAATTGACTAACACCTAAGAAAATGAACCACTTCCAAGTTCAATTAAAAGTCTAACTGATTGTCCTCTCAAAAAAAAAAAAAAAATTCAATTGATGAATGCCTTAAAAATAATTTAGCAAAATATTTTAGCTCTTAAAAAAAGTTCTAGTTGACTAACTCTCCCTAAACATTATCCTTCTAACTTACTTACCAGATAAATTGGCTGAATTAACACCTAATAACTCAATCATTTTTGTTCTTCATTTGATCAAAGAACATACCATAAAGATTTAAGAAACACCATGATTTTCGCAAATAGACTTCCTCGTGTAGATAAAGGCTTCTTCTTTCTTTCTTTCAATCACATGGGATAATTTAATATATTTGTAGCATCCTAGAAACTCTTATCCTTTAAATAATATTGTATTTCATCTAATCAGAATGATTCTTCATTTTGCAATTTTCATACTAAGTTTAGACATGTGATAATCAGAATGATTCTTCATTTTGCAATTTTCATACTAAGTTTAGACATGTGATGCGTCTCAATCAAAATTACTCTAAAGCCAAGAGCACTGTCAACCTTTTGCTTAATTTTGGATACCATTTATGATCCTATGAAAATACTAGATAAATACATTAAGAAAAATTTATAAGAAATAGATGATATCATTAAAAAGATCTTGATATTATGTTAAAATTTTATATTAATTTTGTTTTTTACAGCGTAGAACAATAATTTTTGTCCAAGTGGAGCAATTCCTTGTTTTATTGTGACGATACCTATCGTTAGAATTTTTCTTGAGCAGCTCTATTACTAGCAGCGATTGTTGACCTTGCAAGTTAAAAATATCAAGAAATTAAAAAGAATCAGAATCTAACATCATTTTCACTAAGGATTTCTTTGCTCCAAAGGCACAAGAGAATTAGCACAAGGGGACAAAGACCTTGACTCATCCACTATAATAATAAAGTAGCTTTCATAAAGAAAAAGTCCACTTGATCGATCAAATCGTTTTGAAGAAGACGAAAGGGGACAAATTTATTCCATGTGGTCGTGTCTCCTGTTGGAGGAGAGATACTATTAAAGGAGGTGATGTGCTGTCGAAGATCGCCGAGGAAGTCGACGACAAAAGCCGAAGAAGACAGCAGCAGAAACCAGTAGCAGCAGCAGTTCTGGCAGAGGTCGGTCGACCGGTCGGTCGACCGACGTGCACAACGTGCACAGGGGTCGGGCGGTCGACCGGTCCGGTCGACCGCTCTAGAGAAGCCAGCTACGGGGAGAATCGGTCGACCGTTCCGGTCGACCGACAGGGAGCACCAAACTTACGGGCAGAATCGGTCGACCGTCCCGGTCGACCGACCTGGAGAGATTAAGTCTCTCAGTGTGTATCGGTCGACCGGTCCGGTCGACCGATCGTCGGATTTGGGCAAAAATCTGCTGCTCCGCAAATTGCGGAGCAGCGGGTATAAATAGAATTTTGGGCTGTTCTAGGGTTCAAAACCTGCGAAAATAGAAGGCTTAGGGTTCTCTTATACTGAAAGAGGCAAAAAGCCATTGTAATCATCTTCCCTAATACAAATCTCTCCATTTGATTGGCCCGAGGACGTAGGCACGTTGGCCGAACCTCGTTAGATTTGTGTTTTTTGCGATTGCTTGTTCTTCGTGGATTGGTTTCATTGTTTCTGTGATTGAGATCGATTGGATCCTCTATTGGTTGTTGTCTCCCGCGCACAACAAGTGGTATCAGAGCATCCAGGTTGCTCTTTGGGATTTCTGTAGATCCGGAGGCCTCGAGATCGGATCCGGTGGAGATCGTGTGTCGATCTCAGATCTGAGGCTTGGGTGTTCGAGGGATCGTGTGTCGATCTCCGGAGGACTCAAGGAGGGTTTTTTGGATCGGTGGTGAAATAGATCTGGAGAGAAACTCGAGCTAGGGTTTCACGGGAGAGGTAAAAATCACATTTTTATCTCGGTAATAGATCTATTTTTCAAGTTATTTGATCTTCCGCATAGTTAGAGGGTCAAGGAAAGAATCTCAATGGCAGAGGAAGTTGCATCTGTTAGAACAATGAATACTCACCCTAGAATCGAAGTTGTTAAGTTCAATGGCACTAACAATTTTGGGATGTGGAGGTGTGAGGTGATGGATGCGTTGAACGCATCTAATCTGGAGGATACTCTCCTATTGGAGAGGAAGAAGAACACTACTACCGATGAGGAATGGGCAAAGATGAATAGATCGGCATGTGGCTTGATTCGTTCATGCTTGACACAGGATATCAAATACCTTGTGCAACATGAGACGTCTGCAAAGAAACTGTGGGAAACCCTAGAAAAGAAGTACCTGACAAAGAGCGTGGAATCCAGATTACAGCTTAAGAGTAAGCTGTATCAGTTCAGGATGAAGAGGGGGAGCACAGTAAATGAACACATAAACCGGTTTACAAAGCTTCTTACAGATCTGATAAACGTGGATGTCAAGGTAGAAGAGGAAGACAAGGCAGTCATTCTCCTGAACTCGCTCCCATCGGAGGAGTATGAGACATTCACCATGACGTTTATCAATGGTAGACAGACCTTGGACTACCATGAGGTGTCGTCTGCATTGATGAGCTATGAGACAAGGAAGAAGGAGCGGCATCCTTCTCAGTCAGGGTCATCAGCGGAGGCATTGGAGGTGAGAGGCAGAGGTTCATCTAGAAAGGGAAAGGAGATCAGGGGAAGATCGAAGTCCAGGCCGGGATTCAAGGATCTTAAAAGAAATCAGTGTGCTTTCTGCAAAGAGATTGGGCACTGGAAGGTTGACTGTCCAAAGTACAAGGGGAAGAAGAAGGAATCAAAATCTGAGGCAAATCTAGTAAGAGTGAAGAAGGCTGCAAGCGGTAAATCACAGGCAGATGGTTCAGATTCAGATTCTTCGGTGTTCTCCTTTTCAGTGACCGCTCCCGTCGTAGGCTACTCAGGGGATAACGAGTGGATCCTGGACACAGGTGCTACATATCATGTATGCCCTAATCGAGATTGGTTTACCAGTCTTGAGAAGTTGGAGGGATGTTCGGTCGTCATGGGCGATGATCATCCGTGCATCATGGAGGGTGTAGGCACTATTCCGATCAGGATGTTTGATGGGATGGTGAGGGAGCTGAAAGAAGTGAGATATGTACCTCAGCTGAAGAGGAACTTGATCTCTGTGGGTGCTTTGGAATCATTGGGGCTCAGTGTGTCTATTAAAGAAGGTGTTCTTAAAATGACAAAGGGCTCAATGGTGGTATTGAAGGCCGACCGCCGGAACAATTTGTATTACTTGAAGGGTAGTACAGTGATAGGGCAGGTGGCAGCTTCTACCAGTCAGAAGGAAGATTCGACCCGGCTGTAGCACATGAGGCTGGGACATGCAGGGGAAAAATCATTGCAAGCTCTTGTAAGAAAGGGGCTGCTGAAGGGTGCAGAGACCTGCAAGCTGGATCTGTGTGAACATTGCATCATAGGCAAGAAGACGAAGGTGAAGTTTGGCACAGCTTCACACTGCACCGAAGGCATTCTTGATTATGTTCACACAGATGTATGGGGACCCACCAAGACTGCATCAATTGGGGGAAACCACTATTTTGTGTCGTTCATCGATGACTATTCTAGGCGCTGCTGGGTGTACACCATGCGACACAAGAATGAAGTCCTAGAATTGTTTGTGAAGTGGAAGGCTAACTTGGAGAGAAGCACGGGAAGGAAGGTCAAGGTTCTCCGTTCTGATAATGGAGGAGAGTACATATCAGACCCTTTCCAAAAGCTATGTCTTGATGAGGGCATAGAGAGGCACTTCACTGTGAGAGAGACTCCGCAACAGAATGGGGTGGCTGAGAGGATGAACCGGACTTTGCTAGAGAAGGTTCGGTGTATGTTGTCCAATGCAGGATTGCCAAAGAAGTTCTGGGCTGAAGCTTTGGGATATGCATGCCACCTCGTCAATAGGTTGCCGTCGTCTGCAATAGGGGGAAGACCCCTCTTGAAGCTTGGTCTGGTAAAGCTGCTGAAGATTATGATATGCTCCGGGTATTTGGATGTCCAGCCTACTATCATGTCAAAGAAGACAAATTGGATCCGAGAGCAAAGAAAGGGGTGTTTGTTGGCTTCAAGCGAGGAACCAAGGGGTTCAAGATCTGGGACCAACAGGACAACAAGTTCATAGTCAGCAGGGATGTCACATTTGATGAGGCCTCGATGATGAAGCCTACGGTCTCCCAGCAGGTGGAGACTAGTAAGACAAATGAGCTATTGCAGCAGGTGGAGAGTGATGCAAATCCACCATCTCTAGAAGATTCAGTATCAGTGAGGATCACTCCTGAGGTGACACAGGGAGGTGATCAAGTTGCAGAAGAAGATGCTGAAGTTGTTGAAGAGGATCAGGAACTAGTCATGGGTACTGTTCCAGATCCCACTGCAGTTGAAAGACCAAGGAGGAATGCTAGGAGACCTGGCTGGCTCACCACCGATATGGTTATTGCACATGCACTTCCAGTTGTTGAAGAGGCGATTCCATCTACTTTCAGGGAAGCTGAAATCAGTTCAGAAGCTGAGTTATGGAAAGGGGCCATGGATGAAGAGATGCAATCTCTTTATAAGAACAACACATGGGAACTTACCAAGTTGCCCAAGGGAAGAGGGCCATAGGGTGCAAGTGGGTATTTTTGCTAAGAAGCAGGGATCCCTCCAAGAAGATAAAGTGCGCTACAAGGCAAGGCTGGTGGCTAAAGGCTACGCACAGAGAGAAAGAATCGACTACAACGAGGTGTTCTCCCCGGTAGTGAAGCACTCGTCTATTCGGATTCTATTGGCTTTGGTGGCACAGAATGAGTTGGACCTTGACCAACTTGATGTGAAGACCGCCTTTCTCCACGGCGATCTTGAGGAGGAGATCTACATGAATCAGCCCACAGGTTACAAAGCTGCAGGGAAAGAGGAGTTGGTATGTAAGCTGAAGAAATCGCTGTACGGTTTGAAGCAGTCTCCTAGACAGTGGTACAAGCGATTTGACAGCTTCATTAGGAAGAAGAAGTACACACGAAGCCACTTCGATCCATGTGTGTACTACAACAAGTTACCATCAGGGGAGTATATCTATCTATTGCTCTATGTAGATGATATGCTGATTGCTTCTAGGTCAAGATCTGCTATTGATTCTCTGAAGAAGACGTTATCGTCCGAGTTCGAGATGAAGGACCTGGGGGAAGCAAGAAAAGTATTGGGCATGGAGATCACAAGGGACAGGGATGCTGGCAGGATAAGCTTGACTCAGAAGGGCTATCTGGAGAAGGTACTGCAGAGGTTTAATATCAGGAAAGATACTAAGACTGTTAGTACACCAATGGCGCCGCACTTCAAGTTGTCAGCGAAGATGTCTCCAAGGAGTGTTCAAGAACGTGAGCATATGTCTCATGTTCCATATGCCAATGCCGTGGGTAGCTTGATGTATGCGATGGTATGTACAAGGCCAGATCTATCACAGACAGTCTCCATGGTAAGCAGATATATGCATGATCCAGGTCAGGTCATTGGGAAGCTGTGAAATGGATCCTGAGATACATCAAGGGTACTGTTGATGTAGGCCTCGTATTTGAGAAGGACAACACCGGGAAGCAAGAATGCATAGGCTATGTGGATTCGGACTATGCAGGTGACCTTGACAAACGCCGGTCGACTACGGGATATGTCTTCACATTCTCACAGGCACCAGTGAGTTGGCGCTCCACACTTCAGTCCACAGTTGCGTTGTCGACTACAGAGGCAGAGTATATGGCTTTGACAGAGGCCATGAAGGAGGCTATTTGGCTTCAGGGTTTGCTTGATGATCTGGGCGTGGAACAGGATATATTGAAGATAAACTGTGACAGCATGAGTGCCATCTACTTGGCAAGGAACCAGGTCTATCACGCAAGGACGAAGCATATCGATGTCAGGTACCACTTTGTTCGGGAGATTCTGGAGGAAGGTGACATCAACTTGTTGAAGATTCATACTTCAGAGAATCCGGCCGATATGCTTACAAAGGTGGTGACGGGAGTGAAGTTTGCACACTGCAAAGACTTGCTCCATGTCCTTCAGGTGAACTGAGCTCGCTGAAGCTCATTGGAGTGAACTACGGACGGCTTGATCCCTTGGGCAAGGGGTACGTAGGCAACCGGTTTGGTGCAGCCACTTTCAAGTCGGAATTCGGAATTCGGCTCAGATTTGAAAATCTTCACCGAGGTGGAGAATTGTTGGAGGAGAGATACTATTAAAGGAGGTGATGTGCTGTCGAAGATCGCCGAGGAAGTCGACGACAAAAGCCGAAGAAGACAGCAGCAGAAACCAGTAGCAGAAGCAGTTCTGGCAGAGGTCGGTCGACCGGTCCGGTCGACTGACGTGCACAACGTGCACAGGGGTCGGGCGGTCGACCGGTCCGGTCGACCGCTCTAGAGAAGCCAGCTACGGGGAGAATCGGTCGACCGTTCCGGTCGACCGACAGGGAGCACCAAACTTACGGGCAGAATCGGTCGACCGTCCCGGTCGACCGACCTGGAGAAATTAAGTCTCTCAGTGTGTATCGGTCGACCGGTCCGGTCGACCGATCGTCGAATTTGGGCAAAAATCTGCTGCTCCGCAAATTGCGGAGCAGCGGGTATAAATAGAATTTTGGGCTGTTCTAGGGTTCAAAACCTGCGAAAATAGAAGGCTTAGGGTTCTCTTATACTGAAAGAGGCAAAAAGCCATTGTAATCATCTTCCCTAATACAAATCTCTCCATTTGATTGCCCCGAGGACGTAGGCACGTTGGCCGAACCTCGTTAGATTTGTGTTTTTT
Source organism: Agave tequilana (assembly GCA_038442645.1). Classification (NCBI taxonomy): domain Eukaryota; kingdom Viridiplantae; phylum Streptophyta; class Magnoliopsida; order Asparagales; family Asparagaceae; genus Agave; species Agave tequilana. The sequence goes on along the minus strand of JAVJIF010006621.1, from coordinate 90,060 downwards.
GCGATTGCTTGTTCTTCGTGGATTGGTTTCATTGTTTCTGTGATTGAGATCGATTGGATCCTCTATTGGTTGTTGTCTCCCGCGCACAACATCTCCCACTTAATTATTCGCTGGGGTCTTTACTTTGTATTCTTTGCTAATTTATTTTTCAAGTCTAATTTACAGAAAACAATTTTAAAAATATGCCTACTTTATTCGGTGTGAGCATGCTATTCTAATTGACTGTGTCTTCTGTTGAAATTTACAACTTGATAAAGTTTCTCTCTCTCAAAGAAAAAGGGAAAAAGATTTGATATGACTCGCCTTCTCATTATTATTTATGAGAACATAAAACAATCAAATATATAAAAGATCAAATAAATCGAGACAATGTTAACTAAAATGACTGAACAGAAGAGATGATGATAATATACTCAAGAGACATGTAGAGGAGTCAAAGAAGCAAAAGGGAAATTTGTTTACAATTTCCTTCTTTTGAAAAGAAGTAATTTGACTCGTATAGTGGCTATCCTTGAGCATTAAGTTTAATTGCATTAGAGAGGCTCGAGTTGCTTCATAGAAGATTAGTATGTCTTTTGCAAAAAAAAAAAAAAGATGTGAGACAAAAATTCCTAATGTTCTTGTTCGTTCACTTACGTGAACGAGCTTGGAATTTTGTTCAAGCTTGGCTCGTTTAGGTTATCAAACGAGATCGAGTGGAGACTCTAGCTTTTCGATACCCATTTATAATCCTAAGCAAATAGATCAGCAAATACATTTTAGAAATATACAAGAAATAAATAAAAACATTAAATAATTAAGAAGTGAATAGTGAAAATAGAGGTATAGGTAATGTCACTAAATTAGTTGATATGTATGTTACAATTATATTCTGAGTGACTATAGGTATTGCTAATATTTTCTTGTGCCACTTTGTTATTAGCAAAAAAATTTGACATAAAAGTTATAAGTATAAATGAATGAAAAAAAGTCAAATTAAAAATTAATGATATTTTCCATGTTTGAACTTGAATACAAAATCAAATGATGTCTATAAAAGAACATTTACTTATTCGGAACGAGTAAGAATGATATAGAATAGAAAAGAAGAAGAGAGAACCAAAAGGAGGGGGAATACAAAATAAATCCAGCTATCTCTTACTAGGACTAAGCTGCGTGGCACATGATAGAGAGCAAGAAAGAACACGCAAGACGTGGGCGGAGAAAAAGTTAAAAAAAACATATCTTTTTTTGATGATAAGCTAAGAAATAAAAATTGGGCGGAGAAAAAGTTAAAAAAAAGCATATCTTTTTTTGATGATAAGCTAAGAAAATTATTTCTTTTGTCCTAAGAAAAGAAATATCATATGATTAAGACTTGTGATCAAATTGAAATATGAGATAAAAAGCACATCTTGAAACTCATCTAAAACTGATTTTAATGAACTTATGAGTTATTGGATGAATTTGGACAAGCTTTTACTGAGGAAATCTCAAACTGAGACTAGAAACATCCCAAAGCCAAGGAACACAAAAATAATCACAAAGGCTGTGCATTTTCTTTGCTGACGCGCCTTTTGGGGGAAAAAATTCGTCGACGGGTCCCACACGCTGCGGGACTATCGCTAATTGTCTTAACTTTTTTCTTTGTTTCCAATTGACAACTGGATGCCATAACTAACATGATCATCATCAATTATCCAATTAATTAAGTTGTTAATGACCAAGTCTTACTTAATTGGGAGTCCTAAGTCTTCTCCTCAATTCCACTAAGAGTGTGGAAACGAACAGACCTTTTTCTCTTCTTTCTCCCTCATCCATGGTGATCAGCTTGCCACGATAATGGTCTGTCAAAAGGAAAGATCAAGGAATTGAGGAGTCTGAGCATTCTTCTCCTTCTCTTTCCCACGATAATGGTCTATCTTTTTGATAATAAATCAATGGTATTGAAAAGTCTATTAATATATAATGTCATAAAAATTATTAATAGACCTAATCATTAATTAGCAATACTTAGATGCTTGTATTAATCTTTAATAAATAATATAAGTAATCATTAACCATCTGGAATTAATGTTAATGTATTTATTTATTAATAGTTATGATATTGAATTATTTATTTTTTCTTGTCTCATTTTCCCTTCAAGTTAGGATGCATAAAACCATTGGATTATATTGTATGATCAAGATTATCCATCTCACGTTCAACTCATGCCTCTCACCATCTCATTGTAGTGAAAAATGTTCTAATTTCAATTAAAGATTCTAGTAAAATAGCTGGAATAATTTTGGAGGGTAGATCATTCTCTATTCTATATAGTAGAAATGAAAAGTGAAATTGTTGTTATAGCTCTAGTTTCAATTATAATCATGACTAACACTTAAAAAAAGTCTAGTTGCAGTTTCAGTTATAAGTTCTAATTAACTAACACATAAAAAAATGAACCACTTCCAAGTTCAATTAAAAGTCTAACTGATTATCCTCTCAAAAAAAAAAAAATCAATTGATTAATGCGTTAAAAATAATTTAGCAAAATATTTGAGTTATAAAAAAAAGTTCTAGTTGACTAACTCTCCCTAAACATTATCCTTCTAACTTACTTACCAGATAAATTGGCTGAATTATCACCATATAATTCAATCATTTTTGTTTATCATTTGATCAAAGATCATACCATAAAGATTTAAGAAGCACCATGATCATCGCAAATAGACTTCCTCGCGTAGATAAAGGCTTCTTCTTTCTTTCAATCAAGTGGGAGAATTTAATATATTTGTAGCATCTTAGAAACTCTTATCCTTTAAATAATATTGTTTTTTATCTAATCAGAATGATTCTTCATTTTGTAATTTTCATACTAATTTTAGGCATGCGATGCGTCTCAATCAAAATTCTTCTAAAGCCAAGAGCACTGTCAACCTTTTGCTTAATTTTGGATGCAATTTACGATCCTATGAAAATACTAGATAAATACATTAAGAAAAATTTACAAGAAATAGATGATATCATTAAAAAGATGTTGATATTATGTTAAAATTTTATATTAATTTTGTTTTTTTACAGCCTAGAACAATAATTTGGTCCAAGTGGAGCAATTCTTTTTTTTATTGTGACGATACCTATCGCTAGAATTTTTCTTGAGCAGCTCTAGTACTAGTAGCAGCGATTGTTGACCTTGCAAGTTATAAATATCAAGAAATTAAAAATAATCAAATTGAGAATCTAACATCATTTTCACTGAGGATTTTAACAGCGACGACTGAGAGAATACAGAAAGACTTGCACTTGCTTTGCCGACGCGGCTGTTGAGAGAAAATAAAACGCGCCGAGGGACCACCAATTATGTCCTCTCTTCTCTTCGATTCTACTTGAGGATTAATCAAAATATGAGTGCGTGTGTAGATGCTGGTGACCTCCAACATTTTTCTCAGGATTAAAAAAACATCTTGGAACTCGTTTAAACTGATTTTAATCCAACATACTAGTTTTTGAATGAATTTGAACAAGATTTTACTGAGGAAATCTCGAAATAAGACTAGAAACTTCCCGAAGCCAAGAAGCGTCAGGAAAACTCACAAATGTTGTGCACGTTCTTTGCTGACACGCCTTTTGAGGGAAAATAATTCGTCGATGGGTCCCACGCGACGGGGGACTATCATTAATTGTCTTATCAAAAGGAAAGATCAGGGAATTCAAGAAGCCACCACCTCTCCACCACCACCGCCGCGGCCACCACCTCTCTCTCTCTCTCTCTCTCTCTCTCTCTCTCTCGCGCTAATAAACCAATGATATTGAAAAATCTATTAATATATAATATCATCAAAATTATTAATAAGATTTAATTAGTAATCAGTAAGATTTAGATACTAGCATTAATCTTTTAATAAACAATATAAGTAATCATTAACCATATGAAATTATTATTAATGCATTTATTTATTAATAGCTAGGATACTGAATTATTTATATTTCTGACATTATTTATTTTTTCTTGTCTCATTTTCCATATCAAGTTGGGATACATAACAATCATTGGATTAAATTGGATTATACTGTATGATCAAGATTATCCATCTCACATTTAACTTATTCATCTCACAATCTCATTTTAGTGAAAAAAGTTCTAATTTCAATTGAAGCTTCTAATAAAATAGCTGGAACAATTTTAAAAGATAGAAAATTCTCTATATATATTCTAATTCTAGTTCCAATTCTAATCTTAATGGACATTTGAAAAAAAGTTGTAGTTATAATTCTAGTTAAAAATTTCACACTCAAAATAATGTTCCACATTCAAGTTTAATTAAAAGTCTAAGTGATTATCCACTCAAACAAGGAAAAAATCAATTTACAAACACTTTAGAAATCATTCAACAAAATGTTTCAGTTCTAAAATAAGTTCTAGTTGATTAACTCTCTTTAAACATTATCTTGTTGCGAGCGGGGCAACAAGCAACGAGAAATTTACCAACTAGAAATAGATGCAGCCGGAGATGTATCCACACGACAAGAACAGAGAAACAATAGAGAAAGCAAGCCAATACAATATTTAACGAGGTTCGACAATTTGACTACGTCCTCGGAGCAAGGGAGAGAGAGATTTTATTGATTCAACAACCAATACAAGTGAATACCAGAGGGATACTTCCAGAGATACAATTCATGAGGGCTCTAGCCCATATTTATAGGCAGAGAGTCCTAGGGATTTAAGAAACCCTGATTGAATTCGACCCCAAAATATGAAAATTTAGGGATGGCTAATGGGGCGGGTCGACTCGCTTCGACCCGCCCCGCCCCGCCCCGCCCCGCCCTGTGCGACCCGTTTGGGTCGCACAGGGCGGGTTGCGGGTCAACCCGGACCCGCCCCGTTAAGGGGCGTGTCAACCCGAATTGACCCGTCCCGTGTAAACGGGACGGGTCAGATTCGTCCCGTGACGAATCACGGGACGAATCGGGTCGGGAAAATTTTTCCCAACCCCTCCTCTTTCTTTTTATTTTTTAAAAAGTCCTATGTTATTATACATGTGTGTAGGAAAAAATAGTTTCAGACCCCTATTTTATTTATTTTATTTTATTTAACCCTCTACAACTCCAAAAATTACTACTGGGGTAAATTTGAAAATTTCAAAATAAAATAATATTAAAATCTGAGACGTGTTGGACCCGTCCCGGCGAATTCGGGTAACGAATCGGGTCTCCCCGATTTCTTGATTCGTCTCGTTTGGATTCATTACGAGACGGGTTCAACCCGTCTCGTAACGAATTCGTTAGCTAACGGGACGAATCAACCCGATTCGTCCCGTTAGCCATCCCTACAGGAAATGAGTCCGAACCCTAAAAGGAGAACAAAACGCATCTGTCGGTCAATCGGGACCAATTGAGAGCTGGCCCATGTCAGTCGGTCGACCGCTCCGGTCGATCGTTCCTTTGTCACGGTCGACTGGGCGGTCGACCGGGCCATATCTGTGCACGTCGTGCACACCGGTCGACTGGGCGGTCGACTGGCTTCTATCTTGCCCTGCTGTAAGCGCCGTTCTTACTCTTTTTGACTTTCAATCTCTGCGCTATCTCCTCTATCTCCTCTCTCCCTATAATTCTTTACCTTGGTGAAGATTTTTTAAATCTGAGTCGAACTCCAACGAACACCTGGCAAAATCGACACACGATCTCGACGAAATCGACATACGATCTCGGCTTGAGCGCTCTAAATAAAATCAACACACGATCTCGGCGAAATCAACACACGATCTTGACTTGGCCAACAGACGAAACCTGTTCCTTCAAACGAATCGCCAACACACGTACAATTGATTTCCACTGATCTCACCAGGTCCAAATTTAGTTTGTCGTTGCCACCTGCAACTCTCACAAAACTCCAATATTAACTGTAAGCTTCCAACTTCAGCTCAGCTATCCAAACGGATTACACCATACATGCCTTCCCGTCACACCACCTGATGAGAAATACCATATGAGCGGACCAATGAACGTGTCTACAACTCAGCAACTTTATGAAACTCTATTCCAAATGACCTCAAGAAAAACCTATCATGAGCCAACACTGACTCTCCTACTGGCTGGCTATTTTCAGTCCTTATGTCTTCAAGATGGTCCAACCAAATCTGAGTAAAGCATACAAAATATCATCATCGGCTTCAACAAACTGGATGCACACCCCCTTATGGGAGCTTAACCATCTTCTCACCAGAAAATCAACTATTCATCGAGATCACAATGCTTCACCTCTACACGAAGTCTAACTCTTCACCTTTGTGAATTCCAACTCTTCAACTCTATGTTAAGTCCAAATCAGCTTCTTGAGAATCTAAATACACCATATATCTTCATACGGGTTGTATCACCAAATGGCTGCGCCTTTACGGCTGCCTACATATCTTGCCCACAGGATCAAGCCAACCGTAGTTCATTTAAATGAGCTCCATCAAGTTCAAGCACTTGTGACTGAATTTTCAGCAGTGAACCGACCTGGCTGAGTTATATGAACCTCCTTACTACCGTCATGGAGAACAACGTCCTTCAACTTGAGTTCGTTGCGGTCACAAACTTGAGATTCATGCTTTTTCACCCACTTTCGTGATTTTATCTTAGTTCCAACTGCTGCAAATAATTAGACATTCTCATCAATGTCTTCAACCTATTCAACATCAAAACTGGCTACATGATCTTCACCCGGTGTCAATCCGGTGAAGTCCTCACTGATACTGAACCAACTGGAGATGGTGGAGTAGCATCAACCTCCACCCGCTGCGATACTTCCTTAGTCTTCATCCTCTCTACCTTCTGAGAGACGGTAGACTTCAACACTGAAGTCTCATCAAACGTGACATGCTGACTCAACATGATTTTCTTGTTTTCGGGGTCCCATAACCTGTAGACTTTCATTTTTTTTGACACTCAAAAATACAAACTTCTTTGCTCGCGGATTCACCATGCCATCTTTAGCACTAAAGTAGCCCGAACTTTTAAATACCCGCAGCAAACCATGATCTTGAGTGGCTTTTTCAGACCAAACTTCCAATGGAGTTTTACCTCCTATCACAGTCGATGACAATCCATTTATGAGATGGCTAGCATACACAATCGCCTCAGCCCAAAACGATTTGTCTAATCGTGCATTAGACAACAACCACCGAGCCTTCTTCAGCAAGGAACGATTTATCTCTTTAACCAACTCATGTATTTTCATCTATGAAGTGAGTACCAATACCAGTGTTCTGGCCAAATTGTAGGAATTAATTTTTATATCTTTCAACATTACCAATTTGTAGCTCCTTGATCTTCCTACCATTCCGCTTCTCCATCATATCCTTTCACTTCACCAACATACCTAGGGCTTCAAATTTTTGTCTCATGGAATATATCCAACAATGTCTAGATAAATTATCAATAAAAGAGACAAAAAGTAACTATGACCTCCAAGTAATGCAGTCTTAGAAAGTCCCTAAATACTTACGTGAACATAATCAAGAAGACCTTCAAAGTGGTGAGTAGTGGCGTTGAATTTCACCTTCTTTTTGTCCAGAACACCATGTTCACCCAATTTCAAGTTGCAGGTAGAAGCACCTTCCAATGATCTCTTCTTTGCTGGAGCTTGTAAAGACTTTTCACCTTCGTGTCTGACCCTCATCTGTCAAACTTGTGTGCAAACATCATCTGAAAAAATAGAAGTCTCTACCTAACCTGTAACTGTACTACCCTTCAAGTAGTAGAGATTGTTTCGGTGGGCTCCCTTCATGACCACCATTGAGCTTTTAATCATCTCGAGAACACCATCTCATATAGATACCACAAGACCCAACGTTTTCAAAGTACCAACTGAGATAAGATTCCTTTTGAGTTGAAGTACATACCTCACTTCCTTCAATTCTCGTACTATCCCATCAAACATCTTGATACAGACTGTACATATCACTTCTACATTACATGGATGATCATCACCCATGACAGTAAAACATCCATCTAGCTTCTCAAAGCTAGAATACCAGTCCCTTTTTCGGGCACACATGATAGATAGCTCATGTATCTAAGATCCACTCAGAATTATCTGAGTAACTGATAGTAGGAGCAGTAACAGAGAAAGAAAATATCGATGAGTCTGAGTCAGATCCATCAGCCAGTGAAGTACTGGCATGAGTACTGACTACCTGCGCGAGATTTGCCTCGGTCATCGACTCCTTCTTCTTACCTTTGGACTTCGGACAATCAACCTTCCAGTGTCCTAACTCCTTGCGTAAGGCGCACTGGTTCTTCTTCAGATCTCTGAAATCTGATCTGGACTTCAATCTTCCTTGATCACCTCTGCCCTTCCGATTGAAAACTCCTGCCTCTTACCGCCAATTCCTCTGCTGTTGTGCTCCCTCAAGAAGACAGATTGTCCTACCTCCTTACTTCATAATTCACAAGAACAACAGACACTTCATTGTAGTTAAGGGATTTTTCTTCCATTGATCAACGTAAGAGTAATGTCTCATATTCTTCTTCAGGAAGAGAATTCAATAGAATTACCGCCTTATCTTCTTCATCGATCTCTACATCCACATTAGCCAGGTCTATAAGAAGTTTTGTGCAACTATTCATGTCTTCATTCATGGAGCATCCTCTCTTCATCTGGAAACGATAAAGCCTCCTCTTTTACTGTAACCGCGATTTGAAGCTTTTCGTCAGATATTTTTCCTCCAGGATCTCTCACAGCTGCCTCACAGATATTTCATGCAACACATGATATTTGATATCTTGTGTCAAACAAGGCCTGATCAAGCCACACGCCGTCCGGTTAATCTTGTCCCAATCCTCTTCTGTAGTAGAATTGCACTTTTTCTCCAACCATAAAGTATCTTTGAGGTTTGATGTCGTCAATGCATCCATCACCTCACATCTCCATATACCGAAGTTGTTCTTGCCATCGAACTTCATCACATCAATCCTCAATGGATGTGGATTCATGAATTTCACCGCCATTTTCTCAACTGGTTCCTCAAACAATGTGAAAAACAAACAGAGTTAGATCAAATAAACTAGATAAAGATAGGATCTTTACTTCAAAGCGAAACCCTCAAAGAGTTTCCAAAGTGATCTACTCCTCCGAATTGATTCCTCGAGCAATCCAAATCCTGTTTTGAGATCGACACACGATCCCACAAACAGTCCCAACACTGCTTCGAGATCGACATACGATCTCTACCAACAACAACTAATGCCCTCGGAATCAACACACGATCCTACGATGAACCTGGGCTGTTCTGATACCACTTGTTGCGAGCGGGGTAACAATCAATGAGGAATCACCAATTAGAGATAGATGCAGTCGGAGATGTACCCACACGATAAGAATAGATAAACAATAGAGAAAACAAGCCAACACAATATTTAACAAGGTTCGGTAATTTGCCTACGTCCTCGGGGTAAGGGAGAGAGAGATTTTATTGATTCAACAACCAATACAAATGAATACTAGAGGGATACTTTCAGGGATACAATTCTTGAGGACTTTAGCCCATATATATAGCCAGAGAGTCCCAGGGATTTAGGAAACCTTGATTGGATTCGATTCCAAAACAGGAAATGAGTTTGAATCCTAAAAGCAAAACGCGTCTGTCAGTCGACTGGGTTCTGTCTTGGCCTACTGTAAGCGCCATTCTTGCTCTCTTTGACTTTCGTTCTCTGCATTATCTCCTCTATCTCCTCTCTCCCTACATATCCTTCTAACTTTCTTATCATATAAATTAGTTGAATTATCATCTAATAAATCATTTTTTTCCTTTTTCATTTGAGCAAAGGTTATACGATAAAGAATTAAAAAGCATCATGACCATCGCAAATAGACTTCCTCGTGTAGATAAAGGCTTCTTCATACTTTCAGTCAAGTGGGAAGTTTAATAGATTTGTAGCATCCTAGAAACTCTTGTTTTTTCTCAAAGAAAATAAAAAAAAAGAATCCTAGAAACTGATAAACTATAAATAATATTGTAATTCATCTAATCAGAGTGATTCTTCATTTAGAAAAGTCTATACTAATTTTAGACATGCGATGAGCAAAAAGTGCTCAACATACTTGATTTTTAATTATTTAAATAATGTAGATCAACTTCAATGAAATGGATCTTACATTCGGATGTCGTAATATTGTATTTCAGTGAGAAAAATTCGGCCTCGAATCCTTTTGGAATGACACAATTTTATACACACACTAATAAATCAATGGTATTGACAAGTCTATTAATATATAATGTTATTAAAGTTATTAATAAGTTTAATCACTAATTAGTAAGATTTAGATACTAGTATTAATATTTAATAAATAATATAAGTGACCATTAACCATCCGAAATTATTATCAATGCATATATTTATTAATAGTTAGGATACTATATTATTATTTTTCTGACATTATTTATTTTTTCTTGTCTCATTTTCCCTTCAACTTAGGATACATAGCAGCCATTGGATTATATTGTATGATCAAGATTATCTAGCTCACGTTTTTAACTTATGCATCTCACCATCTTATTGTAGTGAAAAAAATTTTTTAATTCCAATTGAAGATTCTAATACACTAGCTGAAACAATTTTGAAGGGTAGAACATTCTCTATTCAATATAGTAGAACTGAAAAGTGGACATTGATGTTCTAGTTCTAGTTTCAATTCTAATCCTTACTAACATTTGAAAAAGTTTTAGTTATAGTTCCAATTAAAATTTTCAATTGACAAACACTTAAAATAATGTTCCAGATCCAAGTTCAATTAAAAGTCTAATTGATTATCCACTCAAAAAAGAAAAAAAAATTCAATTGACTAACACCTTAGAAATCCTTCGATAAAATGTTTCACTTCTGAAAAAAGTTCTAGTTAACCAACTCTCCTTAAACATTATACTTCTAACTTTCTTACCATATAAATTTGCCGAATTATCACCAAATAAATCAATCATTTTTGTTCTTCATTTGACCAAAGATTATTCCATAAAGAATTAAGAAGCACCCTACCCATCGCAAATAGACTTTCTCGCGTAGATAAAGGCTTCTTCATACTTTCAATCAAGTGGGAGAGTTTAATAGATTTGTAGCATCCTAGAAACTCTTATTTTTTCTCAAAGAAAATAAAAAAAAATCCCAGAAACAATGCGTCTCAATCAACATTCTTCTAAAGCCAAGACCACGGTCAACCTATTTCTTTTGGATACGATTTACGATCCTAAGAAAATACTAGCTAATACATTTTAAAAAATACAAGAAATAGATAATGTCATTAAGAAGATCTTGATATTATGTTAAAATTTTATATTAATTATGTTTTTTTACAGCCTATAACAACCATTTTGGTTCTAATGTAGCAAGTCTTGATTTTATCGTGACGATACCTATCGCTAGAATTATTCTTGAGCTCTGCTAATAGCAGCAATTATTGATGTTGCAAGTTATAAGTATCAAGAAATTAAAAAGAATCAAATTGAGAATTTAACATTATTTTTACTGAGGGTTTGTTTTAGCAGCAACGACTGAGAAAATACAGAAAGACTTGCACTTGCACTTGCCGACGCGGCTGTTGAGGGAAAATAAATCATCACCGGGTCCCAATCACTGACGCGCGCTGAGGGACCACCAATAATGTCCTCTCTTTCCTTCGCTTCGACTCGAGGATTGCCATGATGCCATGCCATTGTTAACACGATAATCATCGATTATCCAAGTAATTAAGCTGTCAATAACCAGGACTTGCTTAATTTTTGCATTTCTTTCTTTAATCTTTGCTCCAAAGGCACAAGAGAATTAGTACAAAGGGACAAAGACCTTGACTCACCACTATAATAAACTAGCTTCTACCGTTCATAAAGAAAAAGTCCATTTAATTACTCACTGCGGTCTTTACTTTCCTCTTCTTTGCTAATTTGTTTTTCGAGTCAAATTTGCATGAAACAACTTTAACGCTACTGTTCTTTCTTTATAAAAAAAGAACAAGAAAATTATGCTTACTCTATTCAGTGTGAGCATGATAATCTAATTGAATTGTCTTCTGTTGAAATTTTACAACTTGATAAAGTTTCTCTCTCTCAAAGAAAAGGAAAAAGATTTGATATAACTCGCCTTCTCATTATTGTTTACGAGAGTATAAACCAATCAAATATATAAAAGATCAAATAAATCGAGATAATGTGAACTAAAATGACTGAACAGAAGAGATGATGAGAATATACTCAAGAGACATGTAGAGGAGTCAAAGAAGCAAAAGAGAAATTTGTTTACAATTTTGTTCTTTTGAAAAGAAGTAATTTGACTCGTATAGTGGTTATCCTTGAGCATTAAGTTTAATTGCATTAGAGAGGCTCGAGTTGCTTCATAAAAGACTAGTATGTCTTATGCAAAAGAAAGATGTGAGACAAAAATTCCTAATGTTCTTGTTCGTTCACTTACGTGAACGAGCTTGGAAGTTTGTTCGAGCTTGGCTCGTTTAGGTTATCAAACGAGATTGAGTGGAGCCTCTAGCTTTTCGATACCCATTTATAATCCTAGGCAAATAGATCAGCAAATACATTTTAGAAATATAAGAGAAATAAATAAAAACATTAAATAATTAAGAAGTGAATAGTGAAAATAGATGTATGGGTAATGTCACTAAATTGGTTGATATATATATATATATATATATATATATATATATATATATATATAGGGGTTACTGTACCTCAGCCGGCAGGCTGAGAGAGTTTCTCAGCCGGTGGGACGTGGCTGAATATATGCCACATATCGGCCGCAGAGTGTAGGCGCCAAAAAAAAAAAAAAATCCCGCCTAAACAATCGTGAAACAAATTGACAAAAATACCCCTTTTTTAATTCTAAACTAGAATAAAGTCATCAACAAACAAATTTCAGTTGAATATATCTACTGTTATAAAATTCGTAATTTTACTACATCGAAAAATATAATTAAAAAAAATTTGGATCAACATAATGTAAAATAAGCAGAAGCATTGAAAATTTAAAAAACATGCCATGGTCGCAGACTTAATACAATATAACTTTCAATTTTATATGACAACTGCGACACAGTCGCAGTCACTAGTCGCAGTCATAGTATAACAAAACTTTTTTATATAACGTCTGCGACCCTAGTCGCATTCTATCGTACAGCAATGCGACCTCCTTCAGTACTGCGACCAAAGTCACAATCTTCTTTCGCATGCCTTATGTAAAAGATTTTTTATATTTTTAAAAAGTAGATTAACCATGCGACCCTGAGATCAGTTCGCGTACATCACATCTTATAAAAATATTATATTAATTATACTGAATTAAATGAAAGTAATTAATATTCTTTTACCGTGATACAACAACAGTCTAGAAAAAAGAGATGCACTAATGTTAATATCGATAAAGGAAAGATGTGCACCATACGTAATCTAAAGATATAGGCAAACAATTCTATAAAAAGTTAATTTGTACTTCAAGTATTAAACCTCTGGCAAAAAGAAACTCTTCGGATTCTCCCGCAATAAATCTTCAATTAAATATTTAATTTTTTTTACCACTTCCTACCATACTCAACCCTCACCTGTAACAATTATTATTACTATTTATGTTCTTCCACAATATTGACCTTTATATAATGCTTGTAACTAATATATTATCTCATACCTAAAAATTATATTTTTGCTCTTCCTTTTCAATTTGATTTCAAAAACTTCTAAAAAATAATTCATTCTTGAATCATGTCTTCCCATCTTCTTCCTCTGAACACTTAGATTTCAACTTCAATCGTTCCCCACCGGTCCTTTTTCTTCAGGATATTCTAGTGAATCTGATACCAGTCTGGACTTCACTCCTTTTGACTATCTTACTACATCAAATAATGTATTAACTGATCCTCCTATTCATGAGGATAATGAAATTTCATGTCGGTTAGTGAGGAAGACATTATTCCTCTGCTACTTGACGGAGACATGCTTGATGAAAGCATGTCCTCTGATGCTGTAGGCTCGCTTTCTCGCAACGGGTCAGACGAAGAGCTTGATAGAGACGATCCATTCTAGGAGTTTATCGGTGAAACAAAAAAACCTCAAAAATAGGAAGATGATGTGGAAATAAGTGATGAACAGGAAGAGCAGAAGAATGAAGACGACGAATCTGCTTATGATGGTGATAATGACGAGGATTAGGATTTCCTGATCTTCTGATATTCAACCTTATTTTGTCTTCTTTTAAAAGCTTTTAATTCTCTTTTTTTGTAAGGTCTCTTTCTCACTATATTAACTTATAAGCTCTTTTAATTACATATCAAACTGCGACTGCTGTTCTTAAACACTGCGACCATAGTCGCTGTGTTACTACGCATGCAATAAGTAAAAATAATTCATACTTTATAAGCAAAACATATAAAAATATACGTAAACTGCGACTATAGAATCAGTACTTATTTACCGTTATTACATTTAACTTAGCAAAAAAAATCATCAAGAAAAATGTAGTCGAGGGTACTGCGACCATAGTCGCAGTCCATGATCGCATACTATATGTAAAACCTAATTTAATAGTTCATAGGAGGATCAGACAACAGTCAGAAATGAAGAACAAAAAATATAAAATAATACGTAAACTGCGATTATACTATCGCTCTCGTTAAGTACTGCGACCATAGTCGCGGTAGTGCGACCATAGTCGCAGTCCATGATCGCATACTATATGTAAAAACCAATTTAATAGTTCATAGGAGGATCAGACAACAGTCAGAAATGAAGAACAAAAAAATATAAAATAATACGTAAACTGCGATTATACTATCGCTCTCGTTAAGTACTGCGACCATAGTCGCAGTAGTGCGACCATAGTCGCAGTCCATGATCGCATACTATATGTAAAAACCAATTTAATAGTTCATAGGAGGATCAGACAACAGTCAGAAATGAAGAACAAAAAAATATAAAATAATATGTAAACTGTGATTATACTATCGCTCTCGTTAAGTACTGCGACCATAGTCGCAGTAGTGCGACCATAGTCGCAGTCTATGACCGCATATTATATGTAAAAACCAATTTAATAGTTCATAGGAGGATCAGACAACAGTCAGAAATGAAGAACAAAAAATATAGAATAATACGTAAACTGCGATTATACTATCGCTCTCGTTAAGTACTGCGACCATAGTCGCAGTAGTGCGACCATAGTCGCAGTCCATGATCGCATACTATATGTAAAAACCAATTTAATAGTTCATAGGAGGATCAGACAACAATCAGAAATGAAGAACAAAAAAATATAAAATAATACGTAAACTGCGATTATACTATCGCTCTCGTTAAATACTTCGACCATAGTCGCAGTAGTGCGACCATAGTCGCAGTCCATGACCGCATACTATATGTAAAAACTAATTTAATAGTTCATAGGAGGATCAGACAACAGTCAAAAATGAAGAACAAAAAATATAGAATAATACATAAACTGCGATTATACTATCACTTTCGTTAAGTACTGCGACCATAGTCGGGTCCTTGATCGCATTATACATTACATGCGAAAAAAAGTAAACTGCGACTATATTAAAAATCATTAAATATCAAATCAGATAAAAAAATTAAAGAAGCATTCAAATTAGTTTCGTGATTTAATAAAAAAATGTTGGCAGTTTGGCCGCAGTTATAAAAGATAATTGTCACAAAAATTGAATAACGTCATAAAATATAAAAATATAATAAACTATACATATCCACTGTCTTTTACCGACAGAGTAGCTTTTCATAAGGGGTATTTAGTAATTTAACTTCTTCCTATAAGCGGGCCGCAAGTTAGTGGGGTGACAAATCTTGAGCCACGTCACCGCAGGCTGACAGAGTTCTCTCAGCTGCAGGCTGATATACACTTTTCTCATATATATATATATGTTACAATTATATATAAAAACAAAAGGGCAGCTTAACAATAATAACAACAATTTTGGTCTAAGTATAGAAATTTCTTATTTTATTCCGACTATAGGCATTTCTAATATTTTCTTATGCGGCTTAGTTATTAGCAAAAAAAAAAATTAGCAAAAAAATTACAAGTACAAATGAATGAAAAAAAGTAAAATTAAAAATTAATGATATTTTCCATGTTTGTGTTGGGATTTGGGTCGAGCAAATAGTCCCACATCAGCTAGACGTGGGGATGGTCTTGGGTTTATAAGGATTTAGGCAACTCCACCTAACAGACTAGTCTTTTGGGATGGTGCCCCAAGTCCTTCAAGTGGTATCAGAGCTTCCAAGGTTTCACGTGGGATTTTCTGGTGATTCGGAGGGCATCGGGAGCTGATTCGGTGGAGATCGTGTGTCGATCTCAGATCAGCGGTAGTCTTGTTCGTGGGATCGTGTGTCGATCTTAGAACAACGCAAGGAGTGCTCAAGGAATCATTGGTGGAATAGATCCGGTCAGAAACTCAATCTAGGGTTTCGTGAAGAAGGTAAAAATCTGATTTTTATCGAAGTTGTGTATCTATTTCCAGTTGGTTTTCCGCATACATAGAGGATCCAGTTAGATAGATGGCAGAAGAAAGTACTTCAGTTAGGACCATGAATCCTCATCCGAGGATTGACGTGGTGAAGTTTAACGGCACAAATAATTTTGGGATGTGGAGATGTGAGGTTATGGATGCCCTAAATGCATCGAACCTCGAGGATACTCTACTTCTGGAGAAGAAGCGAAGCACAACCACTGATGAAGAGTGGGAGAAGTTGAACAGGTCTGCGTGTGGCTTGATTAGATCGTGTCTAACACAAGACATCAAATATCTTGTGTTACACGAGACATCTGCGAAGCAGTTGTGGGAGATCCTTGAGAAGAAATATCTGACCAAGAGTATCGAATCGAGATTGCAGCTGAAGAGTAAGCTGTACGGGTTTCAGATGAAGAAGGGGAGCTCCGTGAATGAACATATCAGCCGCTACACGAAGCTTCTTACAGATTTGGTGAACGTGGATGTCAAGATAGATGAGGAAGACAAGACAGTAATCCTTCTGAACTCACTCCCGGCGGAGGAGTATGAGACATTCACTCTAACCTTTATCAAGATTATCTAGCTCACATTTAACTTATGTATCTCACCATCTTATTGTAGTGGAAAAAAATTTTAATTCCAATTGAAGGTTCTAGTAAAATAGCTGGAACAAATTTGGAGGGTCGAACATTCTCTATTCTATATAATAGAACTGAAAAGTGGACATTAATGTTCTAGTTCTAGTTTCAATTCTAATCCAGACTAACATTTGAAAAAGTTCCAATTATAGTTCCAATTAAAAATTTCAATTGACTAACACTTAGAATAATGTTCCAGATCCAAGTTCAAATAAATGTCTAATTGATTATCCACTCAAAAACAAAAATTCAATTGACTAACACCTCAGAAATTGTTCGACAAAATGTTTCAGCTCTAAAAAAGTTCTAGTTAACCAACTCTCCTTAAACATTATCCTTCTAACTTTCTTGCCATGTAAATTAGTTGAATTATCACCTAATAAATCAATAATTTTTTTCTTCATTTGACCAAAAATTATACCATAAAGAATTAAGAAGTGTTGGGAATATGAAGAATATATGTGAATCTTTGAATTGAATTACAGCGAGATCCGTTGATCGAATCAATTGGATGATGGTTGTAGTGTGTTCTCCTTCCATTGGGGATGAACGTAGTATATTCACATGTTCAATTCCGACTTCGAATAAATGAGATATTCAAGTCTAAAGTTTGCCTAATTCAAAACCAAAATGAGACTAAAGTTAGCTAAAAGCATTTAGTCTCACATTGACCATGGGATGAAAGTTTGAAGTATGTAAATAGAGAAAAATGGGAACAAAGGGTGTGCCCTTTGGGTACTTGGAGTTTTCGCGCGTGATTGGGAGAAAATCATGCGCGCGCGCGCCGCCGTTGGCGGTGGCGGCCAGCCGGCCGGCGCCGGGCTCGGGCTCCCTACCCGGTCCGGTTCTTTTTGAACCGGATCTCACGGGTACGGGTTACGCGGAGCATACCCGCTCCGCCATCCGGATCCGAACCGCCCCACGCAACGGCTCTCAGCCAACCGCTGCGGACAGTTGGGCGGTTGCTGCGGTTGAAACGAACCGTTGCAACGGTTCAGACCGAACCGTTGCAACTGTTCGGTTGGGTTCAGACTAAAATACCCCTCCCGGAGCGTTATAAATAGCGCTCCGCTTCTCTCAAACAAAACACACCAACTCTCTCTGCGTTCTGAAGTGAGATCCTCTCTCTCTGTCTTGAAGTAACTTCCAACGGGAAGTGGGAAATCAGCAACTCAGTTTCCGAAGCGACTTTCAAGAGATTCTGCAAAATTCGTTCTGAAAGAGCGCTTAGAAAATTCAACAAATTCTTTAGTAGAATTGTTGTCTGAATCTGGGACTTCTAAAGAAGAATATTCTTCTACCTTCCTCCTTCCTCTACAATGGGTGCTCCTCCAAGGTAAAGACAAATATTCTCCCTGAAGTTTGTCTTGGTCCTACTGCTTCAATAATCCTGTGAAGGTACTGGTTAACTACGGTTCGATCGTACGGTGATTTGGTAGTGCTATCCAAATACCGTGAAGGAGTGTTGTATCTTGGGAGACCAGCGTCCAGTAACCCGTTAGCACCGGTGCGGGGGACGTAATTGTCTTAAGGAGATTCGCTTTAAGCGTACCTCACTCCAAGTACTGTATAAGTGAATTAGTTTTCTTTATACAGGGGTTATACTGATATTCAGTATATTGAGACTGACTTATACCAGTTTAATTAGTGTTTAACCAAGGAAGGTAATTGAAAGGTGGTTCTTTAATTAAGGAACGTTCTATTGAACTGAAAACCTCCCACCTGATATTAACCGACCTGGCCAATTAGATCGGTGATATTTCAGTGATATTGATTAGTTGTCAGATTGATCCTAGTAACCAACAATCTTAAGACAATTAAGTATTGAAGTTTCTTACTTCTGTTCTGCTTGAACTTGTGGAAAATGTCTGAGACTAATCAAGATAGCTCATGCAAGACACCAAACATGCAAATACAAGATTTGATGCCTACTCCACTTCCTAACCCGAAGCCGGAGAAGTCAGGAAAATTTGATGGCATAGAATTCAAGAGGTGGCAACAGAAGATGCTCTTCTACTTGACCACTCTGCATCTGGCGAAATTCCTGCAAGAAGATCCACCAGGACCCGGAGCTGATCGGGACTCAGTCCTTGCAGTCGATGCATGGACTCAAGGTGACTTCCTTTACCGAAACTATATTTTAAATGGACTGGATGACTCTCTTTACAATGTCTACAGTTCTATCACAATGGCAAAGAAGTTAAGGGTCAGTCTTGATAAGAAGTACAAGACTGAGGATGCTGGTACCAAGAAGCTCGTCGTAGGACGATTTTCGGAGTACAAGATGGTGGACAACAAGACTGTGATCAGTCAGGTGCAAGAGTTCCAACTTATCTTGCACGAGATAGAGGCCGAAGGTATGATTCTAACTGAAACTTTTCAGGTTGCTACTATCGTAGAGAAACTCCCACCTGCGTGGAGAGATTTTAAGAACTACCTAAAACATAAGCGAAAGGAGCTGAAGTTGGAAGATCTCATTGTGAGGCTTTGAATTGAGGAGGACAACAGAAAGCCCGAGAAAATGAGCAGTAAGAACTCCTATGAAGCCAAAGCCAATGTGATCGAAGACTCAAAGGGGAAAGCGTCTACTTCCAAAGGTTAAAGCGGAAGAAAACTGCCCAAGGGTATAAAGGCAAGGTCTAAGAAGGCAAGAACATGCGCTTCAAGGGAACCTGCTACATCTGCAATAAAGAAGGACATAAGGCGAATGAATGTCACAACCGTCTCAAAAAGAATAAGAAGAACCATCCACAGGCAAACTTGACGACCATGCGTCACCAAGCCTTTCAGCTGTGATGTCAGAAGTGAATCTGACAACCAACAATAAGGATTGGGGGGTAGACACTGGGGCTACTCGGCCATCTGATCTGAGAAATTATTATTCTCTGAATATCAAAAACTAGAGTAAGATGAGCAACTATTCATGGGAAAGTCAGTCGTCTCCAAGGTTGAAGGAAAAGGCAAGGTCATCATGAAGTGAACATCTGGGAAAGAGCTTACTCTGAACGATGTGCTACATGTTCCAGATATCCGCAAGAATTTGATCTCTGAATCAATACTTAGTAAGAAAGGATTTAGAATAGTTTTTAAACAGATAAATTTGTACTTACTAAGGGTGGGATGTATGTGAGAAAGAGTTATCTTGTTGATGGACTTTTTAAAGCTAATGTTGTAGTGGTGGATAAAAAGTCTGTGTATTTGTACCCGAAGCTTATAAATAAAGGAAAATCTTCTGTTTATTTGCTTGAGTCTCCTATTTTATGGCATGCTAGATTAGGGTATGTAAATTACAAGTCATTAAAAAACTTGTCTAATCTAGGATATATTCCTAAACTCAACTTGAAAGAAATTCGCAAGTGTGAGATTTGTGTTGAGGTCAAGTTAGCGAAAAATTCATTTCACTCAATTGATCGAAATACAGAACCTTTAGGGTTAATTCATAGCGATCTGTGTGACTTGAAGTTTATGTCAACTAGAGGCGGAAAAAATATTTTATTACTTTTATTGATGACTGTACAAGATACTGTTATGTGTATCTTTTAAACAGTAAGATGAGGCAATGAATATGTTTATAACATATAAAGCCGAAGTTGAGAATCAACTCAACAAGAATATCAAGATTCTAAAATCCGATAGAGGCGGAGAATATGAATCATATGATTTTAGTGAGTTATGTGCTAAATTTGGTATAATCAATCAAACAACAGCACCATATACTCCTCAGCAAAATGGAATTGCTGAACGGAAGAACAGAACTTTGAAGGAGATGGTCAATTCCATGCTCGTAAGTTCTGGAGCTCCGCAGAACTTGTGGGGGGAAGCTCTGTTAACTGCAAATTATATTCTAAACAGAGTACCCCACAAGAAACTTGGTCTTATACCATTTGAGTTATGGCATGGAAGGACACCTTCCTACCATTACCTTAAAATGTGGGGGTGCCTTGCAAAGGTGCTAGCACCATTACTAAAAAAGACTAAGTTGGGAGCAAGAACAATGGACGCATATTCATAGGCTATGCCTTGAATAGTAGTGCCTATAGTTTCTGATTCATAAATCAGAGATACCAGATATTCATGTAAACATGATTATCGAATCTAGAGATGCTGTGTTCTTTGAAGATATTTTTTTATATAAACGGGAAATAGATAAGACTTCTGAGAAAAGAACACATGAGATGACATTCAGGGACGAAAACCCAGAAGAACCGATTGTCAATGCGAAAATTAAACCAAGAAGAAGTCAAAGATCTAGAATCTCAAAATCTTTTGGTCCAGATTTCATAGCATACGCTATTGAAAGCGAGCCTCAAACATTTAAAGAGGCTATGTCAACCCCAGAAGCACAAATATGGAAAGAAGATATAAATAGCGAAATAGAATCCATACTAAGTAATCATACTTGGGAATTGGCAAGCTTGCCTCCTGGCAGTAAACCAATTGGGTGTAAGTGAATTTTCAAAAGAAAATTAAAACCCGATGGATCTATTGATAAGTACAAGGCTAGATTAGTAGCCAAGGGTTATCGACAAAAGGAAGGACTTGACTACTTCGATACTTATTCACCAGTAACAAAATAACCTCCATTCGGATATTGATTGCAATTGCAGTATTGCATAACTTAGATATCCATCAAATGGATGTCAACACTGCATTCTTAAACGGTGAATTAAATGAAGAAATATATATGGAGCAACCTGAAGGATTTATAGTCAAGGGCCAAGAACACAAAGTGTGTAAATTAGTAAAATTCTTATACGGTCTAAAGCAGGCTCCAAAATAATGACATGAGAAATTTGATAGTGTCATGATCAAAGATGGATTCACTATCAATGAATGCGATAAGTGAGTTTACACTAAAACAGTTGGAAATGCATGTATTATTGTTTATCTTTATGTAGACGACATGTTGATACTTGGGACTAATATTGAAATTATTAAGTCCAATAAGAAAATGTTATCCAACAGTTTTGACATGAAGGATCTGGGGGTTGCTGATGTAATTTTAGGAATTAAAATCACCAGAACACCAGATGGAGTCAGTCTATCTCAATCAACTACGTAGAGAAGATGATAGAAAGATTCAAGGATCATGGGATAAAAGAGAATACTAATCCTTTTCTCCCACACATCCACCTTCATAAGAATACAGGAACTGGAATACGCCAGTTGGAGTATTCTCAGATTATCGAAAGTCTAATGTATTTGATGAATTGCACTAGACCCGATATTGCTTACGCTGTAAACAAGTTAAGCAGATACACTAGTAACCCTAGTGATGCAAAATGGACTGCTCTACTACGAGTATTGGGTTACGTATCACATACCAAGGAATATGCCTTAAGATATGGACAGTATTCACCTGTACTTGAAGGATACAGTGATGCTAATTGGATTGCATATTTTGAGGAATCAAAATCAACTAGCGGATACGTATTTACTCTAGGAGGAGCAGCGGTATCTTGAAAATCTTCTAAACAAACATGTATTGCCCGTTCCACTATGAAATCAGAATTCATAGCCTTAAATAAGGCCGGAAAAGAAGCAGAATGGCTTCGAACATTTTTGAAAGATATACCATTATGACAAAAGCCAATGCCCGCTATATGCATACACTGCGATAATCAAGCAGCTATATTTAGGGTACAAAATGTTATATACAACGGTAAGTCTAGACATATTCGTCATAGACATAATACTGTTAAGCAGTTGCTCTCAAATGGAATTATCTCTATTGACTTTGTCTCGTCAAAAGATAATTTAGCGGATCCGCTTACTAAAGGTTTAAGTGGAGAGCGTATAAACTGCGCATCGAGGGGAATGGGTTTAAAAGCCTAACCTTATTGAGTCAGCTTAATGGAAACCTCACTTAGCGACTGGAGATCCCACGGACTAAGTTCAAGAGGAAAAAGTAGTTATGATTGACTCAGCAAGTAAGCACTTAGGAGCTTGACTCCAATCCATTCTTAAGGTGCACATAAGTGCTTTCTACAAGAGGATTAAGGATAAGCTTAACGCTTTTAATGATGCCTATATCTTGTTACTAAACAAGTGGAGTAGAGTAGACTACTCTTAATAGGACGATCACCTATGTGAGTATAGAGTTGGGTTGGTTCTTTGGAATTTTTATGGAGGCTGTTATTCCCTAAAGATACTCTCTGAAACTAAGAATGTCAAGGGCCAAAATGGACACAACCGAGAACCAAAGTTGATTTGGAAAGTTACTGTGTGAAGCTTGTTGACTTGGCTTACACTAACGGTTAATAGTTCAAGACCTAGTTCACTGATTAGCCAGTAAGTCCGATAAAACTTTCGCTATGGAAGGTTCAAAACCTAGTTCACCTATCCTGATGCAGTTTCTTTTCTAAAGTACCTTTCACAAAAGAGTTAGTCTCTTTGTGTGTTAATTCCTTGAATCTCTATTCATTGTGGGGGATTGTTGGGAATATGAAGAATATATGTGAATCTTTGAATTGAATTACGGCGAGATCCATTGATCGAATCAATTGGATGATGGTTGGAGTGTGTTCTCCTTCCATTGGGGATGAACGTGGTATATTCACATGTTCAATTCCGACTTCGAATGAATGAGATATTCAAGTCTAAAGTTTGCCTAATTCAAAGCCAAAATGGGACTAAAGGTAGCTAAAAGTATTTAGTCCCACATTGGTCCATGGGATGGAAGTTTGAAGTGTTTAAATAGAGAAAAATGGGAAAAAGGGTGTGCCCTTTGGGTACTTGGAGTTTTCGCGCGCGATTGGGAGGAAACCATGCCCGCACATGCGCGCACGCGCCGCCGCTAGCAGCGGCGCCGGCTGGGCGGCCGGCCGGCGCTGGCGCCGAGCCGGGCCTAGGTTCCCTACCTGGTCCGGTTCTTTTTGAACCGGGTCTCACTGGTACGGGTTACGCGGAGCATACCCGCTCCGCCATCCGGATCCAAACCGCCCCGCGCAACGGCTGTCAGCCAACCGCTGCGGACAGTTGGGTGGTTGCTGCGGTTGAAACGAACCGTTGCAACGGTTCAAACTGAACCGTTGCAACTGTTCAGCTCCGCTTCTCTCAAACAAAACACACCAACTCTCTCTGCATTCTGAAGTGAGATCCTCTCTCTCTCTCTGCCTTGAAGTAACTTCCAACGGGAAGTGGGAAATCAGCAACTCGGTTTCTAAAGCGACTTCCAAGAGATTCTGCAAAATTCGTTCTGAAAGAGGACTCAGAAAATTCAACAAATTCTTTAGTAGAATTGTTGTCTGAATCTGGGACTTCCAAAGAAGAATAATCTTCTACCTTCCTTCTTCCTCTACAGTGGGTGCTCCTCCAAAGTAAAGACAAACATTCTTCCTGAAGTTTGTCTTGGTCCTACTGCTTCAATAATCCTGTGAAGGTACTGGTTAACTACGGTTCGACCGTACGGTGATTTGGTAGTGCTATCCAAATACCGTGAAGGAGTGTTGTATCTTGGGAGACCAGCGTCCAGTAACCCGTTTGCAACGGTGCGGGGACGTAATTGTCTTAAAGAGATTCGCTTTAAGCGTACCTCACTCCAATTACTGTATAAGTGAATTAATTTTCTTTATACAGGGGTTATACTGATATTCAGTATATTGAGACTGACTTATATCAGTCTAATTGGTGTTTAACCAAGGAAGGTAATTGAAAGGTGGTTATTTAATTAAGGAACGTTCTATTGAACGAAAAACCTCCCACCTGATATTAACTGACCTGGCCAATTAGATCGGTGATATTTCAGTGATATTGATTAGTTATGAGATTGATCCTAGTAACCAACAAGAAGTACGCAGACCATCACAAATAGACATCCTCGTGTAGATAAAGGCTTCTTCATCCTTTCAATCAAGTGGGAGAATTTAACAGATTTGTAACATCCTAGAAACTCTTTTTTTTTTCCTCAAAGAAAATGAAAAAAAGAATCCTAGAAACTGATATACTATAAATAATATTGTATTTCATCTAATCAGAGTGATTTAGACATGCGATGCGTTTCAATCAACATTTTTCTAAAGCCACGACCACCGTCAACTTTTTGCTTTTGGATACTATTTACGATCCTAAGAAAATACTAGGTAATATATTTTTAAAAAAAATACAAGAAATAATAATGTCATTAAGAAGATCTTGATATTATGTTAAAATTTTATATCAAAAAGAATTTAACATTATTGAAATAGATAATGTCATTAAGAAGCAATTGTTGATGTTGCAAGTTATAAGTATCAAGAAATTATAAAAGAATCAAATTGAGAATCTCACATTATTTTCACTGAGGAAATATAGAAAAACTGACACGTGCTTTGCTGACGTGGCTGTTGAGAGAAAATAAATCGTCCTCGGGTCTCACGCGCTGAGGGACCACAAATAATGTCCTCTCTTTTCTTCGATTCCACTTGAGGATTGCCATGATGCCATGTCATTATTAACACGATAATCATCAATTATCCAAGTAATTAAGCTGTTAATAACCAAAGGCTTGCTTAATTTGGCACTCTTGGGGCCTGAGTCTTCTCCTCCATTCAATTAAGAGTGTGACATTAGAGCTGCGCCAAATTCCTTAATCTTTCCATATCACTGCAGGGTTTTTTTTGCATTTCTTTCTTTGTTTTTTGCTCCGAAGGCAGAAGAGAATTATTGCAAGGGGACAAAGACCTTGACTCATAAAGTAGCTTTTACTGTTCATAGAGAAAAGATCATTTGATCAATCAAATCATTTTAATGCTAGCCCACTTTTGAAGAAGATGAAAGGGGATAACGGATTCAGACCATGTCATCGTGTCTCCCACTTAACTATTTGCTGGAGTCTTACTTTTCTATTCTTTGCTAATTTGTTTTTGAAGTCTAATTTATAGAAAACAATTTTAATGATTCTGTTCTTTCTTTATCCAAAAAAAATAGAAAATTATTCTTACTCTATTCAGTGTGAGCATGTTAATCTAATTGAATTTGTCTTTTGTTGGAAATTTACAACTTGATAAAGTTTTTTTTCTCAATAAAAGAAAGGAAAAGGATTTGATATGACTCGCCTTCTCATTATTAATTATGTGAGTATAAATCAATCAAATATATAAAAGATCAAGTAAATCGAGACAATGTGAACTAAAATGACTGAAAAGAAGAGATGATGATAATAGACTCAAAAGACAAGTAGAGGAGTCAAAGAAGCAAAAGGGAAATTTGTTTTCAATTTTGTTTTTTTTGAAAAGAAGTAATTTGACTCGTATAGTGGTTATCCTTGAGCATTAAGTTTAATTGCATTAGAGAGGCTCGAGTTGCTTCATAGAAGACTAGTATGTCTTATGCAAAAAAAAAATGTGAGACAAAAATTCCTAATGTTCTTGCTTCGTTCACGCAAGTGAACGAGCTTGGAATTTTGTTCAAGCTTGGCTCGTTTAGGTTATCAAACGAAGATCGAGTGGAGCCTCTAGCTTTTCAATACCCATTTATAATCCTAAGCAAATAGATTAGCAAATACATTTAGAAATATATGAGAAATAAATAAAAAATTAAATATTTAAGAAGTTAATAGTGAAAATAGATGTATAGGTAATGTCACTAAATTAATTGATATGTATGTTACAATTATATTCTGACTGACTATAGGTATTGCGTATATTTTCTTGTGCGGCTTTGTTATTAGCAAAAAAAAATTGACATAAAAGTTATAAGTATAAATGAATGAAAAAAAGTCAAATTAAAAATTAATGATATTTTCCATGTTTGAACTTGAAAATAAAATCAAATGATATCTATAAAAAGAACATTTTCATATTCAGAACGAGTAAGAATGATATAGAATAGAAAAGAAGAAGAGAGAATCAAAAGGAGGGAAAATAAAAGATAAATCCAGCTATCCCTTACTAGGACTAGGCTGCTTGGCACATGATATGAGAGAGCAAGAAAGAACTCGCAACACTTGGGCGGAGAAAAAATTAAAAAAAGCATATCTTTTTTGATGATAAGCTAACAAATAAAAATTGCGCGGAGAAAAAGTTAAAAAAGCATATCTTTTTTTGATGATAAGCTAAGAAAAATATTTCTTTTGTTCTGAGAAAAGAAATATCATATGATTAAGACTTGTGATCAAATTAAAATATGAGACAAAAAAACATCTTGAAACTCATCTAAAAACTGATTTTAATCAACTTATGAGTTATTGAATGAATTTGGACAAGCTTTTACTGAGGAAATCTCGAAATAAGACTAGAAACATTCCGAAGCCAAGGAACACAAGAAAAATCACAAAGGCCGTCCATTTTCTTTGCTGACGCGTGTTTTGGGGGAAAATAATTCGTCGACGGGTCCCACGCGCTGCAGGACGATCGTTAATTGTCTTAACTTTTTTCTTTTGTTTCCAATTGACAACTGGATGCCATAAGTAACATGATCATCATCAGTTATCCAATTAATTAAGCTGTTAATGACCAAGGCTTACTTAATTGGGAGTCCTAAGTCTTCTCCTCAATTCTATTAAGAGTGTAAAAACGAACAGACCTTTTTCTCTTCTTTCTCTCTCACCCACAGTGATCAGCTTGCCACAATAATGGTGGGTCAAAAGGAAAGATTTAAGGAATTGAGAAGTCTGAGCATTCTTCTCCACACCCCCCCATCTTTTTGAAAATGTAACGCCCCGATCCCGCAGGTACGGGGACGTTATGGCGACGTACATACGCGAGGTGGAAACAACCTCACGCGTACATTAAGCCTCAGTACAGGACATAGCCTCCATGTACACAAGGGTTCCAGCAGGAAATAAGTACAAGATACCTGTAGAAAGGGGTTAGTGATCATAACAGATATAGAAACAGGGACAAATAAGATAACAGGAACAAAGTACAAAGATACCTATGAAGGGTCAATCTCCTAGGTGACTCCAAGGCACTCTCTGATACTACGGTAACTCGGATCTCCAACCTGAGCACGCAAACCCAGGGTCGTCAGGAAGCGACCTAGTGAGTGGTAAAATGAAGGAGGCAGTAATAGATACTATATTAATACAAGCACGGTACTAAGATATAATACATGATGTTGTACTAGTGATACCATATAATAAGTATATAATAATATAATCCTGTCATATCTTAATACCAGCACTACCTAGCATGTTATCATCAGGTCATGTCTATAGTCTCATACAGTTTATATAATAAATACTATTGTCTAGTGGTGACGTGATAGAAATGAACATGCTAGTGGTGATGTGATAGACGTGAACATGCAGATGGGTATATGCAAGATAACCATAATACGATGTGGTGCATAGACAGTAATGATGTCTGCAAGGTATACAGAAAACAGAATATATGCAATGCAGAGTATACATATGTAACAGGTAAAGTAACAAGTATACATGTAACATGATAGCGGATAAATCATCAGGAACAGTAACAAGATAACATCATGAAGCAGGCAAGTCATGTCATTTCTACAATAGTAACAGTCAGTACCACCTGATATTTTAATCAATCTCTTCCAGTGTCCCATACCACTGGCAGTTCATACTAGAGCCCACACTCCAGTCGAACCCATCCGGACATGGCCTACGGGTACCATTATCCAAACGAGAGAGTGACCAAATAACAAGTGTGCCCGACGTCACTATTGTGTATCCTATGTTCTTATGTTAATTGGAAACCCATGGTCAAGGAGTTCTTATCGGGTGGGTGTATCCCGTGCATACCCGTGACAACGGCCTTATCAGACCCCTGGCTGCTGAGACCAGGACCAGCCCGCTAGAGCTGTAACATGTAACGGGAATCTCAATGAGCTAAAATAATAACGGAAAACGAGAGCTCATGAGTAACCGATGGTAGCCAGCACTATCCCGTCCCTTGCAGTGGGACAAACAATGGATCCAGACATCCACCCAACAAGATCTAGTCAACCGTCAAGTCTCCCCCATACCCAAGTTATCATTCTTATCTTTTACTATACAGTATATTAGGAACAAGTACATGATATGGTACATGTAATACGATAACATGACATGAGCTCTGTTGATAGCATGAAACACGATAACGGGAAACGGGAAACAATAGCTGTGGAATCCCACACACCGCATATCAACAGCTCATGTATCCAGTAACGGGAATCAATCAATCATATAACAGGAATACGGGGATATCATGGCATAATAATACATGTAATATGCACGGGGATTCATATGATAAGAATAGAGAAACCATATATGCATGTGTAACAGTGATATGCCGAGAATTCATGTGACGATGATAACAATATATTTCATAACGGTATCCGTGAAGTGGTGCATTTATATATCGGTGGGATATGAATACGTAATAATAGTGTGACGTGTCATAGTAGCTGTGCAACATGTACATGTAATAACAGTGGTCAGTGTCTAATATCATATACAGTGAACTACAGTATCCGTGTAATGATGATAACAATAATATGACATGCGGTACTGATCCGTGTACTAGTGGAATATAGATGTGTAGCCATAATCCGTGTAACATATCTGCGTAGCACTAGTACATGTAATAACGGTAGTCCGTGTATCATGTAATACCATATCCTGTGAATTACAGTAACGGTGTCTAGCATGCATGTCTCGTGACAGTGTAGTGTCATAGCGTATCTGTAGATCAATATACATGTAACGTAACTGTGATACAATACATGTCATAATAGTGTCCAAGAATATGGTGAAATAGTGGCCCGGATGTCAGCGGTACATGAACATGACCTAATAGACATTCAGTGTCACACTTAACGTCATTTACTATGTATTACAGTGTTTTAACATTGTTTACAATTTAGTAAATATGACCAATGAGAATTTACCGGTAATCATATTTTATTTCAATAAAGCAATCAAGTTCAATTAATATACTAAAAAGACAATTTATAAAATAAAAACACTCACCATTGCCCTTGCGAAAACAAGGCTTGCAACGAGCAGCCAAAGTAGTCACGTAAGGCCTCCATTGAAACTCATTAGGAGATTCAAGTACTGACATTACAAATGAGAAATCCGAAATCTGTCCCACATCATGCCATCGTGACACGCTAGGCTCATCAGAAACTACAAACCAAGCTCACCATCAAAATTCCCATCGAATCTAACGGGCTCTCCCAGAACTGAAAACCCCCCAAGAATCATGACATCTTCCAATGTGACAGTGGCCTCTCCCCATGGGAAGAGGAATGTGCTTGTTTCATCACACCAGAAGCTAACTGCCCCCCAAAGGGAACATGGGTCTCTCCTAAACTTGTAGGTAGGCACCATGATGGCATCAAAGATTCCAACCTTCTTCCACAGATTCATGCAATTGGGTCTTAGCTTTTCGACCCAATTGCCCCATTGCTCCTGTGGATCTGCCCACCGCCGGAGCTCAGCCCTTGGGGTTTCTTTGATTCGGGATGACATGAGCTCGTAGTATGGAGGAGGGCTGGGTTGTGAGAATTGAGATTACTTGAGGTGGGTTTGAGGAACAGACCTTTTCTCTTGTTGGCTTGTTGAAAGCCACTGAAAGCCACCATCTCCTCCACTCTTTCTTCAGCAAGAGAGCATTCTTCTTCCGCTCTGGCCATTACATCTGAGAAGAGCCTTGGGGAGAGAGAGAGAGAGAGAGAGAGAGAGTGTGTGTGTGTGTGTGTTGGGTGAGAATTAGAAAAGGAGAGGGAGAGAGAGGTTTTAAAAATAGGAGAGAGAGATGGCGGTGGGTAAGGCGGTGGAGAGTCGTCTGGAAGAAGGAAGAAGAAAAGAAAAGAATCTCGAGTCGACCTAGCCGCGGCAGCCGATCTCCCCACCACCCCACATCCAGGGGGCAAAAGAACGAGGAGAGCGAGAGTGACGCTCTCTCAGGGTTGAATCTTCCATGGTTGATTCCTGCCTTGTCTCCTCTTCAGCTATTGTTCCCTCCTTTTTCTTTCCTTGTTTCTCTCCCTGGTCTGCATTTTCTTGGTGACTCCCATCCCCTTTTTAGGGCTGGTGGGAACCGCTGGTGATTTCTCTTGGTCGACCAATTTGGTTCTATGAGGCCGGGCACTAGATCCCGAGTTGGGATCTCTCAGGATGTTGATGGAAGGTTGTCGGAGGGTGCCCTGTCCATGCTCAGCAGAAGCTCGTTGGTGCTGCAGATGTGGTGCGGCAGCAGGTTAATGATGATGTGCAGGTGGACATTGCCTCTGCTTCTTCCGACTCTGAAGATGCTAGGGGTGATGAGGGGAGAGGTGGGGATCGAAGGGTGTTGGTTTCCCACTTATTGCCGAAGACTGGTGAATCGGTGGCAGCCAAGGTGTTTGATGGAATGCCACAGTTGGACTCTGCTGATATTGAGAAGAATCGGGGGTTTGGTTCTGCTGTAGTGGGTACTCAGAAGGGGGCTGCTCCTGTTAAGAGAGCCCCGTGGGTTAACTTGTTCAAAGACAACCGCAACTTGGGCAAGGGCATCAAATTGGATATGGTGGATTCCGTTGAGGATATGTTGCATATTACTGATGAGGATGTTGATGATGTTGCAGAGATATGGGGATTTTGTTTAGTGGGCCTATTTTCAGGTCGATTCCCTGGCATGGATGCGGTCAGGACTATTCGTGAGGGGTGGAAGGTTGAATGTAAACACTGGATCCATCGTTCGGGATGGATAGTATTTAAATTTACGTCGGAGGAGGATAGACTTAGTGTCTTGAACGGGGGACCATACTTTATCTATGGAAGAAGCTTGATGCTGAAGAACATGCCAAGGTGCTTTAGATTTGGAGGTGAAGAGTTTGCTACAGTTCCGGTTTGGGTTCAATTACCGGACCTACCACTAGACTGTTGGAATGCACGCGCTTTGAGCAAAATTGCGTCCAGAATTGGAAACCCATCACCACCGATAAGATGACCTTAACTAAAGAGAGGCTTTCCTTTGCTAGGGTGATGGTGGAGGTGGATGCTTCCAAGGAACTCGTTTCATCGGTGGAAATTAAGCTTCCGACTGGTGATATTTATGACCAATTAGTGATATTCGAGGTTACACCAAAATACTGTAAGAAATGTAAGGTGTTTGGCCATATTGAGGGTGATTGTAACAAAGTATTGGAAGGGACAAAGCAATCTGCTTATGTACCTAGGAGGATGGTCCGGCCAGGTGGGGTGGCTATGCACAAGAAGGGGGAGACTAGTGGGAATATGAGAGCTGCCATGGCGCCAGTGGCCACGGCTGTGCCTATGGGTGCTCAGTCGGTGAATCGGGATGTCGTGGTGATGCAGAGTGATGTACTGATTGGGGCAGCAAGCCTGGTAAGGGTAATCCGGACCCTATTCTGCTGCCAGAAAAGTCTGTTCTGGCAGCAGAAATTTCTGCTGTGCCAGAACAGTCCGAGCTACGACCGGTTGACGCTGGATTGCAACGGCTACCTGATGCGGGATTGGGACAAGCGGGGACCAGAGTTCTTAATAAAATGAAGCAGAAGATGGGTCCTGAACTTAGATCGGATGCTACTGACAGTCTTCTATCCGAGGATGAGGGGCATGGTTCGTTGCCGCCTTTGGAGGAATCTTCGGTCCAGCTTCGGGAGCCGATCACTGTAGGTGGCAGGGAGAAGGAGACTGTGGTGGTGACGCAGGGTCGTCAGGCGATTGTGAGGGAGAATCGAAAATTGACAGCGAAGGGTCTCAGCTTCGCCGCAGTATCTAAAGGAAAAGCGAAGGGGAAATCCCTTCAATCTTCCAAATGAGGCTGGCATTTTGGAATATCAGGGGGTTTCACCTACCCCTGAAACAAAAGGGTGTTGAGGCACTGGTAAGGAAGAGGGAGATTGGTTTAATGGCAGTCTTGGAGACTAAACTTTCGGAGTCTGGACTGGAAGTATTCATGCGTAGGAGGTTTATAGGATGGAAGCAGGTCAACAACTTTGCGGCTCATGGTGGAGGTAGAATCTTAATCCTGTATGACCCATTGAAGATTCATCTGGATACTCTGGAGGTCCTCCCTCAGATTATTCACTGCAGGGTGGTATGTAAGTTATCATCTGTATCTTTCCTTGGTAGTTTTGTTTATGGGTTCTATTCCATTGTGACTAGGAGGAGCCTATGGGAGAACTTAATTAGTTGGGGTGATACTCTGTCGGAGCCTTGGCTTCTGATGGGGGATTTCAACAATATCTTGAGACAGGAGGAGAGGGTGTGTGGTGCGGAGGTGTCACACTATCAATTTAAAGACTTTACTGAGTGTTGTGATGAATTGGGACTGTCGGACTTGCAGTTCACGGGATGCCACCTGACTTGGACCAATGGTACTGTCTGGTCTAAGTTGGATAGAGTGATGGCCAACCCACTTTGGCACCAGAGGGCCTTCTTCTGCCATGTGGAATTCTTACCTTCTGGTTGTCTATCTGACCATTCCCCTGGAGTAGTTTCTTTGCTTGAGCAGCCCCGAACGGTGAATAGACCTTTTCGATTCTGGAATTTCTTGGTAGGTCATGAGGACTTTCGGGAGACTGTTAGATCTGGCTGGGATATTGAGATTGTAGGTTCTCTTCAATTTCAGTTTTGTCGCAAGCTTAAGCTATTGAAGGCCCCGTTGAAACTTCTCAATGAGAGGAACTTTGGGCATATTGCTTCTCGAGCTGATCGGGCTAGGATGCTCCTTAAACTGGCTCAGGTTCAGATCCAATCTCAATTTGATAATTCTGAACTACGGGAGAAGGTTGTGGAGTTGCGTAAGAATGCATTGGCCTTATCTAAGGCGGAGATGGACTACTTTTACCAACTGGCTAAATGCACCTATGTTTCTAAATCTGATAAATGCACAAAGTTCTTTCACAGCATTGTGAAAAGAAACAAGGGACGGGGTTATGTGGCGGCTATTTCCAAGGAGGATGGTTCACTGACGGAGTCAACGGAGGAGGTAGCATTGGAATTTCTTCGATATTTCGAGGGACTTCTGGGTACTAGTTCTCAGGTTGAGCATGTTGACCCTCAGGTGCTTCAGTGTGGGGAGGTTATCTCCTATCATCAAGCTTGTGATCTGTTGAAGGAGGTTACCTCGGAGGAGATTAAGGAGGCGCTGTTCGGTATTGGGAATGACAAGGCCCCGGGTCCGGATGGGTATAGTACACTCTTCTTCAAGACGGCGTGGGATATTATTGGTGTTCAGTTCTGTGATGCCATCAAGGAATTTTTCTTATCAGGATCTCTTCTGAAGCAAATGAATAACACTTTGATTGCTTTGGTGCCTAAATCTGCTCATGCTAATTCTGTGAGTGATTTTCGGCCTATTGCCTGTTGCAATGTGATCTATAAGGTGATTTCTAAAATTATGGCTGCGCGTCTGCGACCTGTGCTCGGTGGAATTATTGATGCTTCGCAATCTGCTTTTGTGGAGGGCCGGAGTATGATTGAAAATATTCATTTGGTCCAAGAGTTATTGCGAAAGTATAACAGGAAGAGGGTATCCCCGAGGTGCTTGATTAAAGTGGACCTCCGGAAAGCTTATGATTCGGTCTCTTGGGAATTCCTTGCTGAGGTGATGAATGGTCTTAAGTTCCCGGACAGATTTATTGGATGGATTATGCAATGTGTAACCTCTTCATCTTATTCTATTGGCCTGAATGGAGGGATATGGGGGATGTTCAATGGGATGAAGGGATTGCGACAGGGTGATCCTTTGTCTCCTTTTCTTTTTCTTCTATGCATTGAATATCTGTCGAGGAGTCTAAAGGTGAGAACAAACAGTTTGGGGTTCAAATTCCACCCTCGGTGTGGAAAGCTTAGGTTGTCACACCTGGCATTTGCTGATGATCTCATGCTCATGGCTAGAGGGGACATTCCTTCTGTCAGCATTATTATGGATAGCCTCAGGGATTTTGGATTGAAATCGGGCTTGTGCGCTAACTTGCTCAAGTCAAGCCTCTTTACGGCAGGTGTATATGGAGAGGAACTTGTTCAAATAAGGCAATTGACTGGTATCCCTGTTGGTGTGATGCCTTTCCGTTATCTCGGTGTCCTGTTTGCGGCTCAGAGGCTGCAGTTGGACCATTTTGCACCTTTTGTTGATAAAGTAACTATGTATATCAACTCTTGGTTGGCTTCCAGCCTTTCTTTTGCGGGTAAAGCTGAGCTTATCAGATCAGTGCTACAAGGAGTGGATTGCTTCTGGCTATCTATTTTTCCGGTACCTGGTGCTATCATAGAGAGGGTAACTCGGCTGTGCAGGAATTTTCTGTGGCATAAACGCCATCATCCGGTTTCTTGGAAATCCATGTGCTTGCCAAAATCGGAAGGTGGATTGGGATTCCGAGATCTAAAAACTTGGAATGATTCCCTGCTAGCTAAATCCTTTTGGAACATTCACAAGAAAAAGGACACTTTATGGGTGCGTTGGGTGCATCATATATACCTTAAAGGGGATATCTCTGCTTGGGACTGGAAGTGTATAAGGGACGACTCGCCTTTGCTCAAGAGGCTAGTTGCGATTCGTGATAAAATATGCCTTGTAGAAGGGTCTGTTGTGGCGGCAAAGAGGAGGTTATCCTCTTGGGCAGTAGGTGAGCGGATGTGCATATCATTCGGATATGAGTTTTTTCGACATAAGGGTGCCAGGCTACCTTGGCCAAGCTCAGTTTGGAATTCGTATGTCACACCAAAGCATGCTTTTACTCTTTGGCTTGCAGCGCGGAAGAGGCTACCTATAAAAGATAGATTGGCCTTTCTTCAGGTTGAGGAATCGT
Organism: Agave tequilana; assembly: GCA_038442645.1. NCBI lineage: Eukaryota > Viridiplantae > Streptophyta > Magnoliopsida > Asparagales > Asparagaceae > Agave > Agave tequilana. The sequence goes on along the minus strand of JAVJIF010006621.1, from coordinate 54,263 downwards.
GTGCACTCTGTGTTGGTAATAAGGAATCGGCAGATCATCTATTCTTTCAATGTTCCTTTTCTGCTATGGTTTGGAGATGCATTAGAGACTGGCTGGGTATCTCTCGGGGATGTCGACTATCTCTAGTGCTTTTAAGTGGATAAAGAAGGAGGCGAAGGGTTCCAGTGGCAAAGCAAAAGCTAAAAAGGTGGCCCTTGCTTGTACTGTTTATCATATTTGGAATGCCCGCAATAGGAAAATTTTTGAAGGCCAGACTCAGGAGGTGGTTTCTACCGTCTTCAAGATTAAGCTGCACATCTATAGGACTGTATTCACTTTGGATCCAAATGCCACTGTGGAGTTTTGAGGGGTATGGGATTTATGATAGATAAGTTGGGCTGCCAACAGAATTAGTCGACTATTAAGTGTTTATAGTCGACTGCAGTCAAGTATAGTCGACTAACCTTTTTGGGTTAGTCGACTCCTGTGGCAACAGAGAGGACGTCTACATCCAGATCAACTTTTCAGTCGACTTGACTTTATGGTTAGTCGACTTGGTGCAGGTATAGTCGACTGGGCTTTCTGACCTAGTCGACTTGGTAGAGGTATAGTCGACTAGTCTTTCTGACTTAGTCGACTATCGCAAAAACATAGAATGCAGCTACATCCAGATCGACTTTCCAGTCGACTTGTAATTGGGATTAGTCGACTACATTCTTAGTCGACTGATTTAATTGGTAGTCGACTAATAGTACTTTGATTTTGGGTTGTGGGGATACATTGTAATGGGCTAGTGTGCCATGAATTGGCAGTTTAGGGGAGGCTAATACTGTATAGCCGCTTTGGCTTTCTATCTGTATATACAGGTTTGATAAATAAAATTTACATTCTCCAAAAAAAAAGAAAAGAAAAGAAAAAGAAAGATTAAAAAATAATATTTTATTATTATTATATTGGCCCAATATTCGACCAGCTCCGAACGCTGCCCAAAAATTACAGAAAATAGAGAATATTATACCGAGACATAATATGAAAACAATTTGCAGAAATTCAATCCGGTTTGCAAATTAAAAATCCCGGAGTATCTCGCCGATACCGGGCGACTGGTTAGGCCGGATTTTCGATAAATTCAGAAAAATCCTCAAAAATACCCTACCGTAGATAATACGATTCTAAGATACATGGTGAAAGAGAATTCTCAAAATTGTACTTCGTTTGTGAATTAAAAATCGTAGAGCCGAGTATCGGTATCGGTCGACACCGACTACGGAGATTTTCCAAAATAATCCAGAAAATTCCTAAAAAATCCTGAAAAATCTAAAATATTAGAAAATAATTTTTGAAACTGAAATCGGCTCAATTGGACTACCACGGAGGCCAAATCACTATTATACGTCGTATCGCGTACTGATACTGTGATGCGTACATCAGGGATCAGGGGGTTACAGAAAATAAATCAATGGTATTGAAAAGTCTATTAATATATAATGTCATAAAAATTATTAATAGACTTAATCATTAATTAGCAATATTTAGATGCTTGTATTAATCTTTAATAAATAATATAAGTAATCATTAGCCATCTGAAATTAATATTAATGCATTTATTTATAGTAGTTATGATATTGAATTATTTATTTTTCTGACATTATTTATTTTTTCTTGTCTCATTTTCCCTTCAAGTTAGGATGCATAACAACCATTGGATTATATTGTATGATCAAGATTATCCATCTCACGTTTAATTTATGTATCTCTCCATCTCATTGTAGTGAAAAAATGTTCTAATTTCAATGAAAGATTCTAGTAAAATAGCTGGAATAATTTTGGAGGGTAGATCATTCTCTATTCTATTAGAAGTGAAAAGTGAACATTGTTGTTATAGTTCTAATTCAAATTCTAATCATGAATAACACTTTAAAAAGTTCTAGTTGCAGTTTCAGTTATAAGTTCTAATTGACTAACACCTAAAAAAAATGAACCATTTCCAAGTTCAATTAAAAGTCTAACTGATTATCCTCTCAAAAAAAATGAATTGATTAATGCCTTAAAAATAATTTAGCAAAATATTTCAGTTCTAAAAAAAAGTTCTAGTTGACCAACTATCCCTAAACATTATCCTTCTAACTTACTTACCAGATAAATTGGCTGAATTATCACCTAATAACTCAAATCATTTTTGTTCTTCATTTGATCAAAGATCAAACCATAAAGATTTAAGAAGCACCATGATCATCGCAAATAGACTTCCTCGTGTAGATAAAGGCTTTTTCTTTCTTTCAATCAAGTGGGAGAATTTAATATATTTGTTGAATCCTAGAAACTCTTATCCTTTAAATAATATTGTATTTCATCTAATCAGAATGATTCTTCATTTTGCAATTTCCATATTAATTTTAGGCATGCGATGCGTCTCAATCAAAATTCTTCTAAAGCCAAGAGCACTGTCAACCTTTTGCTTAATTTTGGATACCATTTACGATCCTATGAAAATACTAGATAAATACATTAAGAAAAATTTACAAGAAATAGATGATACAATTAAAAAGATCTTGATATTATGTTAAAATTTTGTATTAATTTTGTTTTTTTACAGCCTAGAACAATAATTTTGGTCCAAGTGGAGCAATTTCTTATTTTATTGTGACGATACTTATCGCTAGAATTTTTCTTGAGCAGCTCTATTACTAGCAGCAGCGATTATTGACCTTGCAAGTTATAAATATCAAGAAATTGAAAAGAATCAAATTGAGAATCTAACATCATTTTCACTGAAGATTTTAACAGCGACGACTGAGGGAATACAGAAAGACTTGCACTTGCTTTGCCCACGCAGCTGTTGAGAGAGAATAAATCGTCGCTGGGTCTCACGCGCCGAGGGACCACCAATGATGTCCTTCTTTTCTTCGATTCTACTTGAGGATTGCCATAATGTCATGTCATTATTAACATGATCATCATCAGTTATCCAAGTAATTAAGCTGTTAATAACCAAGACTTGCTTAATTTGGCACTCCTGAGTCCTGAGTCTTCTCCTGCATTCCACCAGAGAGTGAAATTAGAGCTTCGTCAAATTCCATAATCTTTCTATGAGAAAAAATTTTTTGCCGCCTACAGTGAAAGTGGAAGCCGCGTTTCAGCCATTCTCATCTCTTCTGCCACGAAACAGACCGACCTAAAGTTTCCATTAGAGAGTGGAATAAAAATTAGTGGAAGTCATAACAATAATTAGGAGGGAAGATTTTCGAAGAGAAAGATCTGAGCATTCTCCCCTCCCTTGTCATCTTGCTCTTCGTCCTCCACCACCAAAGCCATGGCGATCGTGGGAGGAATTTTGCTCACAAAAATCACTGAAAAATTTGTGGATGTGGTCTTTAACTACCTCGCAGACGAGTACGGGCCGCAAACGGGGATGAAGGCCGAGGTCCAGAGTCTGAAGGCCGTCCTCCTCCGCATCCAGACCGCCGTCAACGCGGCGGAGAACGCAGCGGAGGACGACCCTGAGCTACTCAGGAGAAATCCTGGCCTCAGGGAGTGGCTGTGGCAGCTCAAGGATGCAGCCTACGAGGCCGACGACATGCTTGACGAGCTCGACTACCTCCGCTTGCAGAAACAAGTGGAGAAGGCCAACGCCAAGGACCAAGTACGTCAAAATCTCCAGGTGCGTGTCTCAAATTCACTGGCTCGTGCTAAAAATAAATCTTCCAAAATTTGCAAGGGTCTGTGCAAGTCTGATCCCACCCTCAAGAAGCTGAGGGCTGTCGTGGAGAAGATGGCTGGGATCGCGGCTCATATCGGAGATTTCCTCGCAACTGTCAACACCGTTCAGCAGCCCCATCAGCTTCACCAAGCTCAGGTCGTCGATCGTGAGACTGGGCCCCTGTTGCCCGGCGGCAGCAGCGGAGTGGTCGGGCGGGTCAAAGAGAGGGAGGAGGTAGTACAGTGGTTGATTAAGCCTTCAGATGAGGCTGGAGAAAACAGTGTCCCACTTTTCTCTGTGGTAGGTGCCGGAGGCATGGGGAAGACTACTCTCTCTCAGTTTGTCTTCAATGATGAGAGAGTGCAGAAATTCTTCGATCTCAAGATTTGGGTCTGTGTCTCCACAAACTTCGACACGAGCCGGCTGTTAGCAGCTGTGATTGAATCTGCAACAGAAAAGAAGGCGGAAGTTGAAAGCCTCCCTGCACTCCAAAAGGCTCTTCAGCGGAAGTTGGATTCTTCAGAGAAATTTTTGCTGGTACTCGACGATGCTTGGAATGATGATAACAGGCCAGGCTGGGATAACTTGTTGGCTCCTCTCAAGTGTGGCAAGAAGGGAAGCAAAATCTTGTTGACGACTCGATCAGAGAGCGTTGCAGAGTTGGCCGCCCAGGCTGCTACAGGGAGGAAGAAAGAAGTGATGAAACTGGCGGGATTAAAAGATGTTGCCTTCCTCTCTCTCTTCTATCAATATGCATTTGCTGGTGTGCAATCTGATGATTACGCAAAGTTGCAATCTATTGGCAAGCGAATAGCAAAAGGCTTGGGAGTTCGCCACTGGCCGCAAAATCCATCGGGGCGCTGTTAAACTCCAAGTTGGATGATCAGCACTGGGAAAATATTCTGCAAAGGAGCAGCATTTTAGATGCACAACAGGCCGGCCAAGACAACATCAATTCTATTTTGATGTTAAGCTATTGTTATTTGCCCTCACACCTTAGATCTTGCTTTGCGTATTGCAGTATGTTTCCTCAAGATTATAAGATTGATAAAATGACTCTAATCCGCATGTGGGTGGGTGTAGGGTTGATTCAACGATCTCCTCAAAACCAAAGTCAGACAGATGAAGATATAGGAGGCTACTATTTTGATGGTTTGCTGAAAAGATCATTTTTTGAACCTCATCCGTATGATGAGGGTTTATATGCCATGCATGATCTTTTGCATGAACTTGCGCAATCAGTATCTCAGGATGAATGCTTTAGAGCTGTTGATGATACATCAATTCAAGGTATTCCGGCCATGGTTCGTCATTTATGGGTTGAAATTGATAATCCAGACCTTCTCATAAAGGTAGACAGATGGAAGGACTTGCGCACCCTTGTGTTAATTTCCAATGGATATAAGCATCAAGATCATTACAAGATTTTCAGTGAGGTGCTCAGATCATTGAAGAGCATACGTGTATTGCATCTACTTGCGGGGGACCTGAAAGAACTGCCAGATGAAATTGGTCAATTGATACATCTTAGAGTTCTATCAACGTGTCCTCATCCAAATGGGCCCTTAAGTAATATTAGTCGGTTGCCAAGTTTAATTTGCAAGCTTTATCACCTACAGTTTATAGAGTTATATCGTGGTGGACGACTGGACAGCGAGGGTATTCCCCAAGGCATGAACAATCTTATTAGCTTAAAAGGCATCACGCCGGTGGATATTTTGGATAAGATAGATGGAATTGGAAAACTAATTTCACTTCATGAGTTAGTATTCTTTATTGAAGAGAAGAGTGGGCGCAGGATTGAAGAGTTAAAGGACTTGAACAACCTTCGTACACTACAAATCATTGGTCTTGAGAATGTCAAAAGTCATAAAGAAGCGAGCATGGCTGAGTTGCATAATAAAGGGCAGCTCCTCAAATTGAAGTTAGATTGGGGCCCAAGTCGCAGTCCTGATGAGTTGGTTGAGCATGAAGAAATTCTTGATTGCCTTCAGCCACATTCCGATCTGAAGGAGCTAAGAATCACAGGGTATAGTGGCGGCAGGCATGCAAAATGGATGGAAGAATCTATAAATAATCTTGAAGAGATTATTCTCTCAGATTTGCATAGACTGGAATGCCTTCCCTAAGGGAAGCTGCCTTATCTCAAGTTTTTGTGGCTGCAACAGATCCCTAAACTGAAGCAACTTGACTGTGAAGGGGGTTTTCCACAACTAAAGAAACTATTAATCCGTTCCTTGGATGAATTGGAAGAGTGGTCAGGTTTAGTAGAAAATCTTTCTCAGTGGTGTCCACGTCTCCAGAAACTCACTATCACTGGTTGCCCCAGGTTGAAGGTATTGCCCTCCCTTCCCCTCGGACTGGCTAAACTGAAATTGTATAATGTTGGATTGACTACTCTTCCTTCATTCTGGCCGGCCAGCAACAACGACGGAAGCTGCAGTAGTTCAACCGAATCCTCCTCTTCCTCTCTTTCTACAGTGAGAATAACTAATTGTGAACAGCTAACATCTCTAGCTAGAGGCTTGCTGCAACATCACCTACCGGCTCTTCAGTATCTATGTATACTCAATTGCAACAAGCTCGTGGATTTGCGAACAGAAGGTCTCCAACATCTTTCTTCCCTCAAAGCCTTGTCAATTCATGCATGTGAAGAACTGACATCACTCGGGAGTTTAATGCCCCTCCACGTTGATTATTTATCTGTTTCTAAATGCCCCAAGCTTGTAGAAGCTACAACCGCACCATCAATTACGGGTGAGAGTTTCACATTGACTATCGACAAACTCGAAGTGGATGACCCCCTGCTGCTGCTAACAGAGCCATTGAGAAATTTTACCTCAGTCCAAAATCTAGAAATTGTAGATTGCAGCAGGTTGGACTCACTGGTCGGCGAGATGGAGACATGGTTGTTACAAAACAGCGCATCGTTGGAAAGTGTGCATCTGCGCAGGGCAGTCTCCCTGCAGTCCTTGCCTCCAAGCATTCAGGCTCTGTCTTCACTCAAGTTTTTATTCTTAGATGATATTAATAAGCTCCCTTCACTACCGCAACTACCTTCGTCTCTGGAATGTCTAACACTGTATGGCTGCAATGATACATTGAAGGAGTTGTGCCAGATGGATGACGGTGCTGATTGGCCCAACATCAAACACATCCCTGAAATAATCATTGATGATATTTTAATTTTGACAGACATCTAATATCTCAACAGGTGCAAACTCTCTCTCTCTCTCTCTCTCTCTCTCTCTCTCTCTCTCTCTCTGTGTGTGTGTGTGTGTGTGTGTGTGGAAAAACCATGTTAAGTTAGCTTTCTATTGGATTCATTCTTTTTTTTTTTTTGGATTCATTCTTAAATATGTGAATGAATTTTGAAATTATTTTTGGTTGCATTCTAGTCAGTCTACTTTCATTATTTCATACGTAAATTTTGACCGCTGTTATATTATTCTTTTTTTCTTTTTTTCCCTTGATCTCCTTGTTGCATTGAAGCAATTATTTACTCAAGATACATCATTTCATGTTGTTGTAGGCTTATGCTTGGTAAATTTATGGTACTGTGATTAAATCTTGCGAGGAACATTCATGGGTAGCTTTCTATGGTCTTGCGCAGACCATTTCCTTTTGGGGAAAGGTTTGAATTTTTACCTCATCAACATTAAGACTTGAATGCCACTTGATGTACTTGTGACCATTTTATCTTTCTACTTGGCAAAAAAAATTCTTTGCAATGTTCATTAAGTTATTATTAATGAAATGTCGGTATTCTTTTGCCTCACGATTTTCTTGAAAAAAATCAAAGGAAGAAAGAGATAGTTAGATATGATAGTTAAACTGACATCTCTTTGTCTTTCTTTCTTTTTACAGATAGTTAACATTACAAATTACCCTTCTAATAGGACATTGCCTATTAATTATAGAGTCAACTTTTTTATAAAAATTAAAGTTATATCACTTCCCTTCGGATGCAAAATTGAAATTTTCTGGTTTTTCCTATTTCTCTTGAAAACCAACTGAAGAAGTGGTGAAAGTGTCGCATTTTAGGATAGTTTGTGATCTTGTGTTCAATTTTTAGGTTCAGTTGGCAAGGATCAAGGTTTCTTTTCCATTTGAATGTTTCCAACCATAAATCAGTGTCATAGGTGACCTAAACTCTGGTTACTTAGGTGGTAATGGTAAGAGGATGACGACGATGGTGATGCCGCGAAGCAACAAAACAATGTTATCTGCATGGTAACCGAAGAGGACAACGAGCTAGGTAAAGGATGATCCCGATCACCCGTGGCAAATGAATATGGCACTACATTGGAGGGGTTGGACAATATTCTCTACTATTCAGTGAGTTGGGAGAAGGAAGTCAGTGAAGGCAGATTGAAATTCTACCATCTGCTCAATACTTCCCATAAGTGTCCATCGCTCACTCTCTGCATGAGGTCTGATGGTATTAAGGATTACTTGGCTTTCCCTTGACATCGGCACAGAGATCTATATTAGCAAAACTGATCCAGTGGCCGAATTCTGCCACTCAGCAAATTCGACATCACAGTTTCAAGGTTGCCTATGGTTCTGCTTAGATTTTTACATAAACATAGAGGTTATTGAGATATTGCTTCCTGAATTGTGCATTTGCTACCCATATTTCCATTAGATTATATTGAAACATGTTTTAGATTGTAAGCTTTTCACACTTCCTTGGAGATTTTTCTTTGGGGTATTGCTTTCTAAAGAGTAATTTGATGACTCAGAATGCAATATGTATTCCCCCAGAACACTGTACGGACTACCTATATTGCAATTTTGCTCTTTCAAAATTTCCTTTCTATTTATGCATTTATCCTTATAAGAGCATTTTGCATGACTTATGACACACTAATAATATATTTTTTCCTCTAAGAAATTTAGATTCAAGGTATTATCCTTCATGTATCACATGTATGCATACTGTCCTCCAAATTTCAAACATTTTTTTTCATATAGACTTTGATATGAAATAATTGATATTATATATTCTCACATTTATGCAATAGCGAGATTATTGAGAAAGCTTCCTAAGTAATTTGTCATGATACAGAAAGAATTATAGTATTAATGTGACTGCCTGAAGCCAAGTTTTCAACTGGGGGAGAACTAGTTGATATGCCATTCAAATTTTGGAAAAGTGTGTGATTATTTGGAACATGCAATGCATCTTTTTTTTTTTTTAATTTATGGAAGAAGATTTGAAGTAGTTAACTATGGGTAATCCATTTTTGTTTGGTGCAGGATCCTGGCACACCTCCAGTGAAGCGAACTTGGCCTTCTCTTGACATCGGCAGAGAGATCTCTATTAGCAAAACTGATTGAGTGTCCGGATCGACTGTCAGTGAATTTGACATCAAAGTTCCAAAGTCTAACCATGGTTTTGCTTAGATTTACATAAACATTGAGGTTATTGATATATTGCTTCCTGCAACTGAGCATTTGTTATCTATGTTACAATAGCATAATGGCAAAGCTTTTAGTTTGTAAGCTCTCACAACTGGATGTTTTTCTTGTGGTATTGTTTTCTAAAGAGCAATTTGATGTTGTAGAATGCTGTATGTAATCTCCCAGTCATAGTGCCAACTACCAATATTTTCAGAGCTTCATTTTTTTTCCTAGAGAAATGTTCAGGACTTCATTGGTCAATTGCAAAATTGCCTATGGATTTGAATTTTTTTTTCACTAACACATATCAAGTAACACCTACGATGTGATCAATGTCTTGATGTGGTAAATGGGAACGGCTGTGTGTTTCGTCTTTTTTTTTTCCTTTCCCAATTTATCGATTGGTTTTGCAACATGAGGAATATTGGTTTGTTGTTGTCATACAGAGTTCAACCATGATACAGAATGGCTCTGAAATTGATTCTTAAACACTCTGTTAGAGGCTCTTAAGACACTGTTTTTAAGGGCAGTGTTCTTGTGTTTAAACTCAGGACTATATTTTACTTGAACAGTTTACATGACATCTCACCCTCTTTGTTAAAAAGGAAAGACAGAAATGTGAGGACTATTTTTTTCTCTCCCAAAGATCGAAACTCAGTGCTCTTGTTTCTATCCAAAGAGGACTTGCATCTTCATCCTATCGAAAATTTGTGCCTGGATTGAACTAAGTTCATGTTTCAGCCTTCAACGCACAGAGCATGCGCACATGCAAATGCACGTATGCACATAGGCAGTGATGCACATGCACACAGACACACAATGGACGTACCCATCCGCAAACCATATACACTGGTCCACACCCATTTGCAACGGAAATAAATTTGAAAAACAAAAAATGAAAGAAAGATAACAGCCGCAACAACTGAAACTCAGGAATGTTAAATGGACAATGCAGATTGTATTCAATATGGAATCAGGTAGTCATTAGCTGAAAGGCACATATACATTTTATTGACCCATTGACAGACACAAATTTGGGATTTGAGTTATTTCAACCCATATTTACATATTATGTATTTTATTTGAGGGAAAGCGTGAACTCAAACTCAAAAAACCTATTCCCTTTATAGAATTTTTACATAAGAATGAAACAGTTTTTTGAGAAATCCTATATAAACACGTTTACAAGTCAAGCGGTACGATAGTTATTGTCGAAGGTGTTGTAACAGTGGGCTTCTAATGCAAGAGATGACAAGTATAAAAATAGACATATAGTAATATATGCTAATAGAAATAAAGAGGACAGCACACCAGTATTTAACGTGATTCGATCAATGTGACCTACGTCCACGGAGAAGACAACAAGAGAAATCCACTAATCAAAAAAGGGGATAATACAAGAGATTACAACTCTAATCTCACTCACCCAAACCCAATGAAACCCAACTCACTAGAGCTTAATAAAAGGAAGATAAATGACAAGAGAAGGGAGAGAAAAATACAATATTTAGCAACTCTCTCTTCTCGCTTTCTTGCCTAGAAATTTCATGTAATGTGATGCCTATTTATAGGCAAAACTTATAAACTCCTTCATCACTTCACCCTACACATACATTAAAATCATAGAGTGGCCCAATTGATTTCATTAGGGTGGCTAAGATCTTCATAGGGTGGTTATGATCTTCATAGGGTGGTTATTGATGACTTTTAGGGTGGCTATTGATGAATTTTAGGGTGGCTAGAGAGTTCATAGGGTGGCTAATTGATTTTGAGAAAAAAGCCTAAAAGATGGCTTGGTTTATTCATTTAAAGACATATCAACAAATCGTCATCTTATTTTGAATGAATAACAAATTTCTTCACCTTATCTTGAACTGTATCAAGCGTCCTTTAGATTTTTGCTGTCTTCTCTAGCCTCGACGGGCTCAACCTTCACCACTTTGAACACCAAGCAATTCGAGACAGTACTCAAACTTGCGCAAAGGTACGGACTTTGTCATCATATCTGCTAGATTGTCTGTAATACCAATTTTTTTAACTTTGATGACTTCAATTTCTCAAATAAAGTGATATCTGACATCACTGTGTTTGGTTCACTCATGATACATCTGGTGCTTCGTCAGATGTATAGCACTCTGACTGTCACAAAACATCATAGTTACTCCTTGGTGTAAGCCGAGATCTTCAACCAAGCCTCTTAATCAAATAGCTTCTTTCACTGCCCTGTAACTGTCATATACTCTGCCTCCGTAATAGACAAAGCAACTATCGACTGTAAAGTCGCCTTCCAACTAATGGCACTACCTGAAAGAGTGAAAGTATAACCTATCAGAGATCTTCTTCTATCCAAATCGCCCGCAAAATCTGAATCCGAATATTCAGCAATTTTGCAATTAGAATTAGTTCCCCTGTCAAAATACAAACCAATATTAGTAGATCTTTTTAAATATCGCAAAATCTATTTCACTACCTGCCAATGGTCTTTTCCTGGTCTGTCCATATATCGACTTACGACACTAACTGCATGTGAAATGTCCAGTCGAGTGCACACCATAGCATACATAATGCTTCCAACTGCACTGGCATAAGGAACATGAGACATGTATTTCTCTTCTTCATCAGTTTAAGGAGATAAATCTGCGAAAAGTCGAAAATGAGCAGCAAGTGGAGTTTTCATAGGTTTGGCACATGTCAAATCTCTCCAACACCTTCTCGATGTATTTCTTCTGAGATAGAAACAATTTTCCTTCTTGTCTATTCTTGTGAATTTCCATTCCCAAAATCTTCTTCGCTGCTCCTAAATGTTTCATCTCAAACTCTTGTTTGAGTTGAGCTTTCAACTTATCAACTTCAGACATGTCTTTACGTGCAATCAACATGTCATCAACATATAAAAGCAAATATACAAAAGAACATTAAGCTTCCGATGATAAACACAACTATCGTATTTACTCCTAGAGTAACCATGCTCAATCATGAAAGTATAAAACCTCAAATACCATTGCCTAGGTGACTGCTTCAAACCATAAAGAGATTTCTTTAATCTGCACACATGGTCTTCTTTGCCTTCAATAACGAATCCTTCTGGTTGATGCATAAAGATTTGTTCTTCAAGCTCTCCATGAAGAAAGGCTGTTTTCACATCAAGTTGCTCGAGCTCTAGACCGAACCAAGAAACCATGGCTAGCAACACACGAATAGAGGTGTGCTTCACAACTGAAGAGAATACTTCATTGAAGTCGACACCCTCTGTTTGACTGTAGCCTTTGGCTACAAGCATGCTTTATATCTTACAAACTCACCACCAGGAATTCCTTCTTTCTTCTTAAAGACCCATTTGCAGCCAATAATTTTTTATCCCCTGGGCGGCTTCACTAGCTCCCATGTTTGGTTCTTGTGAAGAGATTCTATCTCTTCAGTCATAGCAACAGTCCATTCTGCAGCTTCATCAGAACTGATAGCCTCATTGTAGGTGAAAGGCTCTGGAATCTCAATAGATTCTGCCACACTTAGAGCATAAGCGACCATATCTGCATAGGCGTATCGCTTAGGTGGACGGATCTGCCTTTTTGCTCTCCCGGTGGCAATACTATATTGTTACTCTTGCAGTGTATCATTACCCGAAGTTGAACCTTGAGCATCATTGACTGGTTCAACGCGAGTGCTCTCCTACACTCCTTCTGTAACTTTACTCTCAAACTCCACCTGCTTGCTTGCTTCCTCTCTTGAACCTGTGATATCAACAATGAAGCATGTAATTTTCATCAAAAGTAATATCCCTACTAATAACAAATTTAGGTGACTTAGGATCAGGACACCACAACCTGTATCCCTTCCCCCGTAGCATAACCAAGAAATATAACTTTCTTTGCCCTAGGTTCAAGCTGAAAACACCTAGAGGGGGGGGTGAATAGGTGTTAATGCTAATCTAATGATCTTTTTAAACAAGTATGAATATATGATGCAACGATCGCCCAAAACAAGACTAGAAGCCGAATACCTGGTGAAGGGCTCTGAACTCCTTCCTCGTGATTCCTCTAGATAAGAGTTTGAGGTGCGTATTGCAATCTTTTTGTATGAGTATTGATCGACAATTTAGCAAGAAATGAAATGGATGCAATAATGAAGTGCACACAAGATATATCACAAGCAAGAAATGAAGAGCAATATCACAAGTTAGAAATGAAGAGCAATAAAGAGAAATAAGAAAAACAATCGCAAACACAAAGGATTTGTTTCGAGGTTCGAGCTACCGCTCTACTCCCCGCCTTCACCGCCGTGAAGGATTTTCACTATATCCACCGAGGAATTACAAGGTCTACCGAAGACCGGAGTACCGAACTCCACCAATTACAAGAGGTCTACCGAAGACCAGAGTACCGAACTCCACCAATCCAATCCTCTACCGAAGAGGAATCACAATACAAGAAGGAACAAGTAACCAAGTGATCAACAAAGGATCACAAACTTCTCTTTTACAACTTCCTTATAGAATGAGGAGGGTTTTTGGCTTAAGAAGTGTAGTGAGGAAACAAATTCAGTTGTGAAGAAAAATTGCTTGAAAAATAACTGAAAATAAGTAACCAAGAATGCACTAGAGAATTGAATGCTTTGAAACACTTTTTCTTTCTTTTGAAACTTGAAAACAATAGGTATTATTCTTGTATTTTGCAAGTGACCAATCCCCTCTATTTATAGGGATTAGAGGAAATCTAAACATGATTATAAATAGCTTATTAGGTCAGAAAATAGCCCCCAAAATTTCAGAACTAGCTGCCACACGAATCCTAACCAAATCCAAGAGAGAAATCTCTAAAAAGTAGTCGTTATGGCTGCTGGCGGCTGTCGATCGACCGGACCGGTCGACCGACAGTCCAATTGGCAAAGTAGCCGTTGGACTCGGTCGACCGGTCGGTCGACCGGCAGCCAAAGAAAATTTTCCCTTAGAACTGTCGGTCGACTGACCCGGTCGACCGACCAAAAACAGAGAGCAAGCTGCTTCCAATCGGTCGACCGGTCGGTCGACCGACAGACGTGCACAAAACATGCACGCCCTAATCTCAAGGCTCGGTCGACCGACCCAGTCGACCGGCCAGGCCTGGAAGGGACGGTCGACCGGCCCGGTCGACCGACAGGCCTAAAACAGATTTATATAGGAAAAATTTTGAACTTTGGAAAATTTTCAAAATAATTTTGTAAGGATATATGACTAAGTATCATGTTATAAAGGTAGGTATACATGATATAAACAGGATATAAAATTTATAAAAATTTGAGTCATGTAGATCTATCAAGGCATGAACTTAAATCAAATACCAAAAATAAAAACCGTATTTTGGAAAGTGTGTGTGTTTTCTTGAGCCAACTTAACACAGCCTCATTCTTTAACAAACTAAGTCTTACATAGGTTCTAGGTGACTACAAAGTCTTCAAGTGGGCTTCTCCATATGTGATCTTTGAATAGCTTGATACTTTGAACCCGAAATGAACCAACTTGAGTCAAAACGACCTTCCTTTAGGGAAGAGCACATCATGAATCTTTAGAACCCTGAAACACACTTAAACACTAAAAATGATTAGTACAAATAACTATATATGTTTTGTAATCATCAAAACTCAAAAACCGGTTGATTGTAACCTTGGGTCAACAATCTCCCCCTTTTTGATGATGACAAAACATATGAGTTATTTAAAAAAATATGAGAAAAGAGCTTGGAAGCTCCCCCTCAAATCATGCTATGTATAAATGAATGGCTATATGTATAAATGAATGGCTATATACATAATAGATAGAAACTAAGAATTTTGGCATAAAAAGAGAGACATAGGAATACAAAACACATTGTTCAAAATTCTTAACTCAAAAAAAATAAGAATTTTGGCATAAAAGAGAGACATAGGAATACAAAACACATTGCTCAAAATTCTTAACTCAAAAAAATCAAAAACTCAAAACTAACTTGTTATTACTCAAAAGTCAAAATGCATAACTCCAAAGTATTAAAACTTCAAAATGCATAACTCTAAATTCAAAATAAGCTAACTTTTTCTCCCCCTTTTTGTCAAACATCAAAAAGGGTAAACATAGTTAAAAAAAAATTTTCTTCATGAATTCATAACACAAACATTCAATTCACCACAAATAAAGGAAAATCTAGCATAGTCTAGTGGTTTTGTAAAAATATCGGCAAGTTGAAAATCGGTAGAAACATAATCAATATCAATATCACCTTTCTCATAATGATCTCTAAGAAAGTGATACTGAATGTCAATGTGCTTAGTTTTATTATGTTGATTTGCATTTTTAGTCATATGAATAGTACTAGTATTATCACAAAATATTTTAATATGGTCAAAATGCAAATCATAGTCAAGGAGAGTATGTTTCATCCAAAGAACTTGTGCACAATAAGCTCCGGCCGCAACATACTCCGCCTCGGCGGTTGAGAGGGCTACCGAATTTTGCTTTTTGAAAGACCAAGAAACAAGACAATTACCAAGAAATTGACATGTTCCACTTGTACTCTTCCTATCCACTCTACAACCCGCATAGTCGGCATCCGAAAAACTCGTCATGGAAAATTGTCCGGTCTTTAGATACCACAAACCCATTTCAATTGTGCCCTTAAGGTATCTAATAATGCGTTTTACCGCTATCAAATGGGACTCTTTAGGACACGATTGAAATCGAGTACAAAGACATACACAAAACATAATATCCGGCCTACTAGCCGTCAAATACAACAAGCTACCAATCATGCTACGATAAAGCTTAATGTCTACACTTGTACCTTGTTCATCCTTATCAAGCTTTGTGGTAGTTGCCATGGGAGTTTTGCTTGTTTTGGCCCCTTCAAGCCCAAATCTCTTGATTAGTTCCTTCGTGTACTTGGCTTGATTGATGAAGATCCCATCCTTCTTTTGCTTGATTTGGAGACCAAGGAAGTAGTTAAGCTCACCCATCATAGACATCTCAAATTCTTCCTTCATGCATGATTCAAAAGCTTGGCAAAAATTTTCATTAGTAGAACCAAATATGATATCATCCACATAAATTTGAACTATACGTATATCATTTTCAACATGTTTTGTAAACAAAGTAGTATCTATTTTTCCTTTCTTAAAACCATTAGAAATCAGAAAAGAGGAAAGTCTTTCATACCAAGCCCTAGGGGCTTGTTTTAAACCATAAAGAGCTTTGTCAAGTTTGAAAACAAAATCCGGATGTGTAGGATCAACAAACCCGGGGGGTTGTTCAACATACACCTCCTCTTCAATAAATCCATTTAAGAAAACACTTTTTACGTCCATTTGAAAAAGCTTAAAATCTTTATAAGAAGCAAATGCAAGTGTCATCCGTATGGTTTCAAGCCGTGCTACGGGTGCAAAAGTTTCCTCAAAATCGATACCTTCGACTTGAGTGTAACCTTGGGCAACTAACCTAGCTTTATTCCTAATAACATTTCCCGACTCATCCAACTTGTTCTTAAAGATCCACTTAGTACCAATTGTTGGTCTATCGTGGGGCCTAGGAATAAGATGCCAAACTTGGTTGCGCTCGAATTGATTGAGCTCCTCTTGCATGGCTAGCAACCAATATGAGTCGCCCTCGGCTTCGAGGATGTTCTTTGGTTCAAAGTGAGAAATAAAAGCATAGTGTCCACAAAAGTCATGAAGTTTAGAACGAGTAGTTACCCCTTTTGATATTTCACCTATAATAAGATCCTTGAGATGATGTGGATTGTATCTCCAATCTTTTGGAAGAGGTTGAGTAGGCTCCACTTCAACTTCTTGATTTTCATTTCCTTGAACCTCATTTTCTTGAACTTCATTTCCTTCATCATCCTTTGGCATGTCTTCAATAGTAGGTGAGTCCTTCAAAGTAGCTCTCTCCATGTCTTCATTTAGGGAATCTATTTCTACAACATTCTTAACAAACACATTAGATTCCTCAAACTTTACATATATAGATTCTTCAATAGTCAAGGATGACTTATTGAAAACTCTATAAACTTTACTAGTATTTGAATAACCAACAAAAATTGCTTCATAAGACTTTGCATCAAATTTTCTTAAATTATCTTTAGTATTCAAAACAAAGAATTTACAACCGAAAACCTTAAAGTATGAAACATTTGGCTTTCTAGAAAAATAGATCTCAAAAGATGTTTTTGAAGTATTTTTGCATAAGAAAACTCTATTTGATATATAGCAAGATGTGTTAACGGTCTCGGCCCATAGATAATGAGGGAGACCATATTCATTTATCATTGTCCTAGCCATTTCTTGTAATGTTCGATTTTTCCTCTCAATGACTCCATTTTGTTGTGGAGTTCTAGGACAAGATAGTTCATGCTTGATTCCATGTTCTTCACAAAAAGTGGTAAAGGGTTGGTTATTGAATTCACCACCTCTATCACTTCTTATCCTTAAAATAGAAGAATCTTTTTCCTTTTCAACTCTTTTCTTAAAGGCTTGAAAATATGAAAAGGCTTGATTTTTGTGTTCTAAAAAGAAAACCCATGTAAAACGCGAGAAATCATCAACTAAAACAAAAGCAAAACGATTCCCACTTAGACTTTTGGTTTGAGTAGGACCAAACAAATCCATATGGATCAACTCCAAGGGACGTGATGTCATGATATCCTTGATTGACTTGAAAGAGGACTTGGTTTGTTTCCCAAATTGGCACGCGTCGCAAACGCGGTCCTTTTCAAAGTTCAAGTAAGGAATACCTTTCACCATTTCCTTGTTGTTTAATCTAGATAGATGGTCAAAAGAAATGTGGCCTAATCTTCTATGCCACAACCAAGAGTCATCATCGAGGGCTTTCAAACATGTAGCATTGCATAACATATTAGACATGTCAATCATGTATACATTGCATTCACGAAAACCGGAAAATATACATGTGTTAAATTGTCTATCAATAACTCTACAAGCTAAATTATCAAAAACAACATCAAAACCTTTGTCACAAAGTTGACAACACTCAAGAGGTTATGCTTGAGGCCATCAACTAAAACAATATTTTCAATTAAAGGGGATGTACCAAGTTTAACATTACCATACCGATGATTTTTTCCTTGGCATCATCTCCGAAGGTGACGGTGCCACCTTCATGGTATCTTGATAGGGTTGCAAAGTTGTTGATATCCCAAGTCATGTGCATTGAGCAACCACTATCAAGATACCATAATCCTTTACGTCGTTGGGCCTTGGAAGGTACCTACATCATTTAACAAATTCGTTGACTTTGGTACCCAAATTTTCTTGGGTCCTTAAAAGTTAGTATTCCGAACCCAAATATTATTATGTGATGCATTTAGTCTATCATAGCAAAATCTAGCCAAATGACCTTTACGGCCACAATATTTGCATGAAAATACTTTACCATACATGTATGCATGATGTGTGTGTGGAGTGTGTACATGTTTAGGGTGTTTGGCATGATGAAAAGGTTGTGATTTATGAACATGAGCATGAATAGCATGTGTATGTTTCTTAGGGACATGTTTCTTAGGAAACATAACCTCTAGTCTATACTTATCAAATTCACATTTTTTTAAACTACTCCTAATGAATCAATTTTCTCTTTTAGCATGGAAATATCATTTTCATTGATTTGTGGAAATTTACCTTTGCAAAATATTTTATAGTTCTCAAAATCTTTTTGTGTAGAAACAAGAGTAGAAAGTAATTCCTCCTTTTCTTTTGAAAGAGTAAAAACTTTGAGATTTAGAGATTCATTTTCCTTTTTCATTTTTAAATATTTCTTTTTAAGGAAATCATAATTATGTGATAGTTCTTCAAAAGCTTCTCCTAGTTCATCCATGGATAGCTCACAATCAAAAGAAGTATTGGGAGTTACCTTGCTTGTGCTTTCATTTGCCATGAAGCACATGTTGGCGGTGTCGACTTTCTCCTCGGATTCACTTTCGGAATCCCAAGTAGCCTTTAATGCTTTCTTTTTGTATGGCTTCTTGGAGGTGAAAGGCTTGACTTTATCCGGGCATTCCGCAACAATATGACCCGTCTTCCCACAATTGAAACAAATGATTTTCTTCTCTTCTTTACCTTGCCATCTCCTTTTATTTTGAACTTTGCCTTGTTGTACCTTCTCCGAACGTTCTTTATAAGAAGAGAAAGCTCCTCATCATCTTCTTCTTCATCATCTTCGTCGGAGCATGTAGAATAACTCTTGAAGGCAACAACTTTCTTCTTGGAAGGAGCCATTTCTTCTCTTGCTTTTCTTTCCATCTCATGGGTTTTGAGATTCCCAATGAGTCCTATAAGCTCCATCTCCTCCTTGTCATTAAGTTCCTTCAAGGTAGTGGCTTTGACTTCACAAGATGGAGGGAGTGCACGAATGATCTTCCTCACCTTTTGGTCGTTGTCAATAGCATCACCTAAAGAAGAAAGTTCATTAGTAATCTTTGTAAATTTAGTAACCATATCATCTATGGTTTCATTCTCTTGCATAGAAAAATTTTCATATTGGGAACAAAGAAGGTCTATTTTTGCCCTCTTAACTTGTGTGGTTCCCTCATGAGTCACAAGCAAGTGAGTCCAAATCTCATGTGCGGATTTGCAATGAATAACTCTAGAGATATCATCATCATTAAGGGCTTGAAACAAGGCATAGTGTGCCCTAACATTAGCATCAAACTCTTTTGTGTCAATATCGGACCAAGTGTCCTCATCACCGGTGGGTGCACTAAATGGTTTGGTCACCGCCTTAGCAACCGGCTTCCTAGGGATTGCAAAAACACGGTCATCTTAACCTTCCATATGGGAAAGTTAAGGCCATCAAACTTGGGTGGGGTCTTAATTCCTTCGGCCATTTTTACTAAATGAACGAGGATGAAAAATGAATAGTATGATTAGCAATAAAGGATCTCTCTAAGGTTGTTAAGACAAGAGCCTAGAGACCAACGCTTTGATACCAATTGAAAAACACCTAGAGGGGGGGTGAATAGGTGTTAATGCTAATCTAATGATCTTTTTAAACAAGTATGAATATATGATGCAACGATCGCCCAAAACAAGAGTAGAAGCCGAATACCCGGTGAAGGGCTCTGAACTCCTTCCTAGTGATTCCTCTAGATAAGAGTTTGAGGTGCGTATTGCAATCTTATTGTATGAGTATTGATTGACAATTTAGCAAGAAATGAAATGGATGCAATAATGAAGTGCACACAAGATATATCACAAGTAAGAAATGAAGAGCAATATCACAAGTTAGAAATGAAGAGCAATAAAGAGCAATAAGAAAAACAATCGCAAACACAAAGGATTTGTTTCGAGGTTCGAGCCACCGCTCTACTCCCCGCCTTCACCGCCGTGAAGGGTTTCCACTATATCCACCGAGGAATTACAAGGTCTACCGAAGACCGGAGTACCGATCTCCACCAATTACAAGAGGTCTATCGGAGATCGGAGTACCGAACTCCACCAATCCAATCCTCTACCGAAGAGGAATCACAATACAAGAAGGAACAAGTAACCAAGTGATCAACAAAGGATCACAAGCTTCTCTTTTACAACTTCCTTATAGAATGAGGAGGGTTTTTGGCTTAAGAAGTGTAGTGAGGAAACAAATTCAGTTGTGAAGAAAAATTGCTTGAAAAACAACTGAAAATAAGTAACCAAGAATGCACTAGAGAATTGAATGCTTTGAAACACTTTTTCTTTCTTTTGAAACTTGAAAACAATAGGTATTTTTCTTGTATTTTGCAAGTGACCAATCCCCTCTATTTATAGGGATTAGAGGAAATCTAAACATGATTATAAATAGCTTATTAGGTCAGAAAATAGCCCCCAAAATTTCAGAACTAGCTGCCACACGAATCCCAACCAAATCCAAGAGAGAAATCTCTAAAAAGTAGCCGTTATGGCTGCTGGCGGCTGTCGGTCGACCGGCCCGGTCGACTGACAGTCCAATTGGCAAAGTAACCGTTGGACTCGGTCAACCGGTCGGTCGACCGGCAGCCAAAGAAAATTTCCTTTTGAACTGTCGGTCGACTGACCCGGTCGACCGACCAAAAACAGAGAGCAAGCTGCTTCCAGTCGGTCGACCGGCCGGTCGACCGACCAAAACAGAGAGCAAGCTGCTTCCAGTCGGTCGACTGGTCGGTTGACCGACAGACGTGCATAAAACATGCACGCCCTGATCTCAAGGCCCGGTCGACCGGCCCGGTCGACCGGCCAGGCCTGGAAGGGACCGGTCGACCGGCCCGGTCGACCGACAGGCCTGAAACAGATTTATATAGGAAAAATTTTGAACTTTGAAACAATTTCAAAATAATTTTGTAAGGATATATGACTAAGTATCATGTTATAAAGGTAGGTATACTTGATATAAATAGGATATAAAATTTATAAAAATTTGAGTCATGTATATCTATCAGGGCATGAACTTAAATCAAATACCAAAAATAAAAACCGTATTTTGGAAAGTGTGTGTTTTCTTGAGCCAACTTAACACAGCCTCATTCTTTAACAAACTAAGTCTTACATAGGTTCTAGGTGACTACAAAGTCTTCAAGTGGACTTCTCCATATGTGATCTTTGAATAGCTTGATACTTTGAATCCGAAATGAACCAACTTGAGTCAAAACGACCTTCCTTTAGGGAAGAGCACATCATGAATTCTTAGAACCCTGAAACACACTTAAACACTAAAAATGATTAGTACAAATAACTATATATGTTTTGTAATCATCAAAACTCAAAAACCGGTTGATTGTAATGTTGGGCCAACACAAGCTTACCATCATTTACATGAAAATAAACAGGGCAATCAAATACTCGTAAATGAGAGTAATTAGTAGGGTACCAGACCATACCTCTTCAGGAGTCTTAAAATCAATAGCTGTAGAGGGAGACCGAATAGCAAGCTGTATTTACTGCCTCGGCCCAAAAGCATTTTGACAAAGCAGCATTAGAGAGTATACACCGAGCTCTCTCCAACAGTGTCTTTTTCATCCTTTCTACAACTCCATTTTGTTATGGTGTGTACCGAACTGTACGATGCCGCATAATTCCTTCAATTTTACAGAATTAATCAAACTCTATGTCACAGAACTCCATTCCATTTGAGAGCATACGTGTATTGTTTCTACTTGGGTGGGACATGAAAGAATTGCCAGATGAAATAGGTTACTTGATACATCTTAGAGTTCTGTCAATGTATCCTCATCGAAGAATTATTACTTATGGTAATATTAGTCGGTTGCCAAGTTTAATTTGCAAGCTTTATCACCTACAGTATATAGAGTTACATGGTGGATGACTGGACAGCGAGGGTATTCCTCAAGGCATGAACAATCTTATTAGCTTAAAAGGCATGACGCCGGTGGGTTTCTTCGATGTGATAGATGGGATTGGAAAACTAATTTCACTCATGAGTTAGTATTCTCTATTGAAGAGAAGAGTGGGCACGGGATTGAAGAGTTAAAGGACTTGAACAACCTTCGTACACTACAAATCAATGGTCTTGAGAATGTCAAAAGTCATAAAGAAGCGAGCATGGCTGAGTTGCATAATAAAGGGCAACTCCTCAAATTGGGGTTAGTGTGGGGCGCAAGTCGCAGTCCTGATGAGTTGGTTGAGCATGAAGAAATTCTTGCTTCCCTCCAGCCTCGGTTCATGTGTGTGAGCCACACACACATACAATAAGAGGACCAATCTCGTGTTGACACGTGTATTGGATCTCTTATAATATAGTATGTGTGGGCCTCACACACATATTATAAGTAAGAGATTCAATCCACGTGTCAACACGGGATTGGCTCTCTTATTGTATGTGTGTGTGTCTCACACACATGGACTGAACCCTTCCAATCTGAAGGAGTTAAGTGTCACAACATATGGAGGCGTCAGGCATGCAAAATGGATGGAACATGAATCTATAAATAATCTCGAAAAGATTGTTCTCTTTGATTTGTATAGACTGGAACGCCTTCCCTGTCTTGGGAAGCTGCCTTATCTCAAGGTTTTGTGTCTGGATAATATCCCTAAAGTGAAGCAACTTGACTGTGAAGGGGGTTTTCCACAACTAAAGCAACTAGACATCCTTTCCTTGGATGAATTGGAAGAGTGGTCAGGTTTAGTAGAAAATCTTTCCCAGTGGTGTCCACGCCTCCCGGAGCTCTCTATCAGTGGTTGCCCCAGGTTGAAGGTATTGCCCTCCCTTCCCCTCGGACTGGCTAAACTGGAATTGTATAATGTTGGATTGACTACTCTTCCTTCATTCTGGCCGGCCAGCAACAACGACGGTAGCTGCAGTAGTTCAACGGAATCCTCCTCTTCCTCTCTTTTTACAGTGGCAATAAGTAATTGTGAACAGCTAACATCTCTAGCTAGAGGCTTGCTGCAACATCACCTACCGGCTCTTCAGTATCTATGTATACTCAATTGCAACAAACTCGTGGATTTGCCAACAGAAGGTCTCCAACATCTTTCTTCTCTCAAAGCCTTGTCAATTGATGAATGTGAAGAACTGACATCACTTGGAGTTTAATGCCCCTCCACGTTGATTATTTATCTGTTTCTAAATGCCCCAAGCTTGTAGAAGCTACAACTGCACCATCAATTACGGGTGAGAGTTTCACATTGACTGTCGACAAGCTCATCGTGGATGACCCCCTGCTGCTGCTGACAGAGCCATTGAGAAATCTCACCTCAGTCCAAAATCTAGAAATTAAAGATTGCAGCAGGTTGGACACACTGGTCGACGAGATGGGGGCATGGTTGTTGCAAAACAGCGCATCGTTGAAAAGTGTGGATCTGCGCAGGGCAGTCTCCCTGCAGTCCTTGCCTCCAAGCATTCAGGCTCTGTCTTCACTCAAGTTTTTATTCTTAGATAATATTGATAAGCTCCCTTCACTACCGCAACTACCTTCGTCTCTGCAATGTCTAATACTATATGGCTGCAATGACACATTGAAGGAGAGGTGCCAGAAGGATGACGGTGCTGATTGGCCCAACATCAAACACATCCTAGAATTTACATGTAGGAATAGTTCAATTGTTACATCATGAGCAGGTACAAACAGGCCTTCGAGATCGTGGAGCTTGAGAAGAGGAAGGAACTGGGAACTCCACAACAGATAGTTTCCCTTGTCGAGTTTGACATTCAGAAAGTGAGTGATGTTGGGATTGAAAGTGAGGGAAGATGAAGAGGAAATACTCGACATGGTACAGGAGTTGCTCTGATACCAAGATAAATAAAGAGAAGAAGAAGACTTATTTGTGCAAAGACAAGATACCATTAGTTATGGTTCTTGGTTGTATATATATACACATATTGGTCACATGTTTACACTGATTTAGGAGATACAATAGGAAAACATTGACTGATAGAAAGAATAAGAAAATATTGACTGAGAGAAAGAATGAGAAACACATGGTGCATGAATCCCATGAGTTCCATGTGTTCCTATAATCATCGAGAGATTTTAGGATCTGGTTGGTGTCTTTCACATGGATCATGTATTGTCATTGATATCTCTAACACAAACAACTCTCTCTTTCTCATCTGCAAATTGGGTACTCGTTTTTCTCTCGTGTGCTAATCGGATGCTAGTTTTTCTGACTACAATCAGTGAGAGAGTATCCATGAAGTGTTTGGAAAGAAGGCATGCACAAGTGGTCTGATTAAGCCTACAGAGAATGGAAAAGGGTAATCTCTCTCTCTCTCTCTCTTTCTCTCTCTCTCTCTCTCTCTCTCTCTCGCCCCCTCCCCCCCTCCCCCTACTTTTACCATTCAATTCAACCCTTAAAAACTCTTAATTGTCGTGTCGGTCAAAAAATGACGAGTAAAACCAAATGGAAGGAGCAATATTTTTCGCTTTGATAGACGTCTAAAATCTCCACAGGTACAAACATCCCGCTCTCACACACATGCGCGCGCGCGCAGGAATAACCATGTTATCTTTCTAGTGGGCTCGCCTGTTCTTTGCATATTGGAATAATTGACACTAAGCTTTCTTTCTGATTCAGTCTTAATTATGTGAATGAATTTTGAAAATATTTTTTGGTTACATTCAAGTCAACATCAGGTCAATTTCTGGTAGGATGACGGTGCTGATTGGCCCATCATCAATCACATCAGTCTGGGAATAATAATGTGTTTTTTGTTCAAAATTTTGTTTCAAATTATTAGTCCGTTTTGAATTTTAATACTACTTTTACAATTTTTAATTTTATCATTTCTAATATACATTTACCATTCTCAGTACTATTTTTATCATTCCCAATATATTTTTATTATTCCCAGTACTATTTTCACCATTCCCAATTCTACTTTTACCATTCAATTCAACCCTTACAAACTCTTAATTGTCGTGTCGGTCAAAAATGACGAGTAAAACCAAATGGAAGGAGCAATATTTTTCGCTTTGATAGACGTCTAAAATCTCCACAGGTACAAACATCCCGCTCTCACACACATACGCGCGCGCGCAGGAATAACCATGTTATCTTTCTAGTGGGTTCATTCTTTTTTCTTTTTGGGTTCATTCTTAAATATGTGAATGAATTTTGAAATTATTTTTGGTTACATTCAAGTCAATCTACTTTTGTTATCTCACACCTAATTTTTGTCCACTGTTATATTATTCTTTTCTCCTTTTCCCCTTGTCTCCTTGTTGGTTACATTCAAGTCTGTATCCCCCAGTATACTGTGCAGACTACCTATATTGCAATTTTGCTCTTTCAAAATTTCTTTCCTATTCACGCATTTATCCTTATAAGAGCATTTTGTATGACTTATGACACACTAATAATATTTTTTACCTCTAAGTAATTTAGAGTCAAGGACTTATCCATCATCTATCACATGTATGTATACTCTCCTCCAAGTTCCAAACTTTTTCTTCATACAGACTTTGATATGAAATAATTGGTATTCTATCATCTCACATTTATGCAATAACGAGATTCTTGAGAAAGCTTTCTAAGTAATTTGTTATGATACAAATAGAATTATAGAATTAATGTGATTGTCTGAAGCCAAATTTTCAACTGGGGGAAAACTAGTTAATATGCCATCCAAAATTTTTGGAAATATTGTGTTATTATTTGGAACATGCAATGCAGTTTTTTTTTTTTTTTTTTTTTAACGAAAGAAGATTTGAAGCAGTTAATTATGGGTAATCTATTTTTGTTAGGTGCGGCACATCTCCAGTGAAGTGAACTTGGTCTTCTCTTGATGTCGGCACAGAGATCTCTGTTAGCAAAACTGATCAAGTGTCCGAATAGACTGTCAGCGAATTTGACATCAAAGTTCCAAAGTCTGCCCATGGTTTTGCTTAGATTTACATAAACACGGAGGTTATTGATATATTGCTTCCTGAAACTGTGCATTTGTTATCTATGTTTCAATAGCATAATGGCAAAGCTTTTAGTCTGTAAGCTTCTCACACTTTGAATGTTTTTCTTGTGGTATTGCTTTCTAAAGAGCAATTTGATGTTGTAGAATACACACTGTGTTCCCCCACTCATAGTACCGACTGCCAATAATGTTCGAGGCTTCATTTTTTTCTTCCTAGAGAAATGTTCAGGACATCATTGTTCAATTGCAAAATTGCCTATGGATTTGAATTTTTTTTCCTTTTATCTAAATCATATCAAGTAACACCTATGATGTGATCAATGTTTTGATGTGATAAATGACAACGGTTGTGTGTTTCATCTTCTTTTTTTTTTTTTTTTTTTCCCCCAATTTATCAATTGGTTTCACAACATGAGGAATATTGGTTTATTGTTGTCATACAGAGTCCGACCAATATATAGAATGGCTCTGAAATTGATTCTTAAACACTGTTAGAGGCTCTTAAGATACATTGTTTTCAAGGGCAGTGTCCCATATTTAAACCCAGGACTATATTTACGAGAACAGTTAACATGACATCTCACCCCTTTGTTAAAATGAAAAAAACAGAAATATGAAGACTTTATTAATATTATTATTATTATTTTTCCAAAGAACGAGACTCAGTCCTCTTGATTCTATTCAACAAGGATTTGCATTTTCATCCTATGGAAACTTTGTGCCTGGATTGAACTAAGTCCTAGATTCAAGTTCATGTTTGAGCCCTCGCAAGCTTATTGACCCATGCTGACTTCGGTCTGAAAAATTTGATACTAAAATTATTTTATAATCTCATTTTCATGCAATAACAAGATCCTCAAGAATCTATAACTAGTTTTTGTCTTATATAAACATAACTGCAGTAAGAATGTGATTGTTTGAAACCTAGTTCTCAACACTGTGAGGGAAAAACATTATAATATGCTTTATGAAATATTGTTGGATAATTTGAAAAATATAAGAGTAATCTTTTTGGTGCAGGATAAGATGTTTGACATTTTTTTAAGTCAAATATTTTCCAGGTTTTTAAAGGTTTATATGCGGAACTCTTTTTGGGATAAAGTGAAAATTATTTCTCCAAACTGTAGGTAAATTATTCAATTTAATTAGTACCATGACCATGTTTTCCACAGTTTAGAATAGATCCTGAGTTTCTTTTTCTTTCTTTTTATAATATATATCCTTAGTTATAGGTTCTAAAAAAAAAAAAAAAAATCCTTAGTTTGTTGGTTCATTTATGAGCTACTAATCATACCTTCCGTAAGTATTAACAAAAAGTTCTGAAATATTCATAAACTTTTTACAATGTTAATATGTTTTTTATGGAACGTTGTTAGATAATTTGAAAGATACAAGGGTAATCTGTATCTTTTGGTGCAGGATCCCGGCACGCCTCCAGTGAAGAGAAGATGGCCTTCCTTTGATGTCGGCACAGAGATCTATGTCAGCAACGCTGATGAAACAGCTGAATGGACAATCAGTGACTTCGATATCTTAGTTCCAAAGCCTGGGAATGGTTCTGCTTAGATTTTAAGATATACATGAAGGGTGAGAGATGTTATACCCAACATTTTGTTCTTTTTCTTTTCCCTTTTTATTCAGCTTGATCTAGAGATAGAGATGTTGAAGGCTTCATTTTACTTATTATTTATTATTATTATTTCATATTTTTCCATGCAAAAATTAGAATGCATGCTCGACAGATTGGTTACTTAGATTCCTCATACAGTTTATTGCTGTATAATTTCTAGGAAACTCATTTATTAATAGTCATGTGTCAATCAGTTAATGACACAGATTTTAATTTGCAAGCTTCATTACATTTCCTTGGATCCTTTTCTTGCCATATTGCTACCTTTTGAGCAAAGGTGATTTAGACTACAGGTAAGGTAAAAATCCAGCTCATGTTAATATGTTGTAAGCTCGTCTCAATCTATTAAAAAGGGCGTAACAGGGGAAGAGAGGTCTCCTGAATTATTTTGAGCGAAGAACAGGGAAATCTCAAAAAGGCTCTTCTTTACTAATCGTTTGCTTTCGATGGGTGAAAAGTCTACCGTGTTTCATCAATAAGTAGTTAACAAAATAGAAGCGCACAATTGAATAGTGTTTTGCACTGTGTACATGTCTGAACTTTCCAAGATTAAAAAATTTATGTATGTGCCCAATGCCCCTATAAGCTGTGCTGTGAATTAAAACTCCATTATTTTGTTATTTTTCATTTTCTTTTCCTCTCTACTTTTTGGAAGCAAGGTGGAAGAAGTCCGTGTTTCGTTAAAAAGTTTTTAATAAAACTTCCGAAAGGGATAATACATAGAGAAGTATAAGAGTTAAAGAGTACGTCAAGTAACATAAACATGATACAATATATATAACCCGTGGCTTTCAACCACACACAAGGATCTGGTGAAAGAACTAGTGTTGTGAAAGTTCCTTACTTTTAGGAGTGACCCAACAGATAACTAAAAGTATTTTCAAAATAAGTTGATTTCTTTGAGATAGACGGTCGCGATCTTTCTCAATTATTAAATTTTTTTATAAGAAGTTCAGTAATCTAGAGTTTGAGGTTTATGAGAAGAAAATTCATGGAGATTTATTTGGAGGCAAAACTTCGATCAAAAGGGGAGTGAGGAGAATTGAGTAGAGAGATTCATGAATATCTTTATAGATCAAGCCAAAAAAAGTTGTTCAACATCAACGGGCGGTTGATTCGTCTTGAGAAAAAGGTACTCTTCATCATGTATGGGTTAATATTTGGAGTTGCTCGAAGTTCATGTTTGTATCGGAAAAAAAGGGTTGAGTGTGTGATTCTTCTCTTGTACAAAATGTTCATGTATATCCTTCTTGATGCGCTTCCCATGTGTTGCTCGGGTATGGTTGACCTACGTATAATATTGTGCTTGTATTTTTCTTCTATATAGTAGTTGCTAAAATCTTATAGGTCTAATTCTGCTCAGCGCGGAAAACCTCAGTTGCGTCAAAACAAAGTGGTATGAGCACATGCTTTCTTAAGGCATCCAAGGTGTTTGATTTATTGCCAGAAAGTGTTTTCAAGTCAGTGCATATAGTGTTGAGTCTAGAGTAAAGGAAAGATTGTCAAGTCGATTAGATGGAGATGATCTCGTTCTCAAACAGCAGAGGCCTCCAGTGGATGAAGAAAAACAAGGGAAAGATATCATTGAAGAACGAATTGATTTTGTAGGATTTTCAAGAAATTCTTCGATTTACTTTCGGAAGCAGAGGATTATTCATCTGCTTCTCACATTTCGTGAATAGCCGGGACATTGAGAAAAATCCAAAAGGTTTTGAGAATCGATCTGATTCTATCTATGGGAGAGAGGAGATAGAGGAGATAGAAGAAGGTAGCACAGAGATCGGAAGACAAAGGAGCGAGAAACGGCTTATAGAGCAGGCTAGTTGTACTCCCGGTCGACCTCCCAGTCGACCGGTGGAGGAGGCCGGTCGTCCGGCCAGGTCGATTGACGTGCACGGCGTGCACAGGAAGGAACGGTCGACCGGGCCCGGTCGACCGACTGAAGTGGCCCTGCTCTAGGGTTGGCGCGGTCGACCGGGCCGGTCGACCGTGGCATGGGTCGATCGACTGGCCAGTCGACCTACAGACGCGTCTGGAGTTTCCTTTTAGGATTCGAATTCCTTTTCTAGATGGGATTGAATCCAACCCGAGTTTCCATAAATTCAGGGACTCTGTGGCTATAAATAGAGGCTAGAGGCCTCATGTATTGTATTTAAGAAATCTAAGAAATATCTCCAAGAATTCTTTAAGTTCCCTCTTGTAATAGTTGTATTGATTGTTGAATCAATAAGATCTCTCTCCCTTGCCCCGAGGACGTAGGCACGTTGCCGAACCTCGTTAAATTTGTGCATTGATTGTTTTTTCTCTATTGGTTGCTGTTCCTGCTGTGTTCGTTGTTTCTCCGGCTGCATCGAGTCTCTGCCAGTTGGGCAGATTCCTCAAGATTCGGTGGTGGTTGTTGTGTCTCTTCTTCTGCGAACCGTTGCGCACAACGAGTGGTGTCAAGGGGCAAAGCAAGTGATATCAGAGCATCCCAAGTTCATCGTGGATCTTCTGGCGAGGCATCGGTTGTTGATTTGGCAGAGATCGTGTGTCGATCTCAGATCAGCGTTGGGTCTGTTCGTGGGATCGTGTGTCGATCTCAGAACAGCACGTGTAGATTGCTCAAGGAATCAAGTTGGTGGAGTAGATTACTTCGGAAACTCTTCGAGTGTTTCGCGTAGAGATAAAGATCCTGTCTTTATCTAGTTATTTTATCTAACTCCGTTTGTTTTCACATTGGTTTGAGGAATCAGTTGAGAAGATGGCTGAAGAAAATACATCGGTGAAATCCATGTATCCACATCCAAGGATTGATGTGATGAAGTTCAACGGGATGACAACTTTGGTATGTGGAGGTGTGAGGTTATGTATGCGTTGACGACATCAAATCTTGAAGACACTCTACGGTTAGAGAAGAAGCGCGCATCAATGACAGAAGAAGATTGGGATAAGATGAACCGTTTGGCGTGTGGCTTGATTAGGTCTTGTCTGACACAAGACATCAAGTATCAGGTATTGCATGAGACACCTGCAAGGTACCTGTGGGAGATCCTGAAAAGGAAGTATCTGATGAAAAGCATAGAATCACGATTGCAGTTAAAGAGTAAGCTCTATGGGTTTCAGATGCAAAGAGGATGCTCCGTCAACGAACACTTGAACCGCTACGCGAAGCTTCTTACAGATCTAGTTAACATGAATGTAGAGACTAGTGAAGAGGATAAGGCGGTAATTCTTTTGAACTCTCTTCCTAGGGAAGAGTATGAGGCCTTTACTCTTACTCTTCTATATGGTAGACAAACCCTTAACTATGATGAGGTGTCTGCTGCACTTGTGAGTTATGAAGTAAGGAGACATGACTGACTGTCTTCTTCGAGAAGCACAAAAGCAGAGGCATTAGAGGTAAGAGACAGAAGTTTCAATAGGAAAGGAAGAGACGATCAAGAGAGATCAAAGTCCAGATCAGGCTTCAGAAATTTGAAGAAGAATCAGTGTGTCTTGTGTAAGGAACTAGAACACTGAAAAGCTGAATGCCCGAAGGCCAAAGGTAAGAAGGTGGAGTATAAGACTGAGGCAAATCTTGTAAAGGTAGACAGTACTCAAGGCAGTACCTCACAGGCAGATGGATCAACTCAGACTCATCGGTATTCTCTCTCTCTGTTACTATCCCTACTGTTTGTAACTCAGATAATGCTGAGTAGATCTTGGATAGCGGAGCCACCTATCATGTGTGCCCGAACAAGGCCTGGTTTTCTAGCTTTGAGAAGCTGGATGGATGTTACACGGTCATGGGAGATGACCATCCGTGTAATATAGAAGAGATGGGTACAGTCCGTATCAAAATGGATGATGGGATAGTACGAGAATTGAAGGAGGTGAGGTATGTACCTCAACTCAAAAGGAATCTTATCTCTGTTGGTGTTTTGGGAGCATCGGGTCTTGTGATATTTGTTCGAGATGGTGTTCTCAAGATGATCAAAGGCTCGATGGTGGTGATGAAGGGCGTCTGTCGGGATAATCTCTACTACTTGAAGGGTAGTACAATTACAGGTCAGGTGGAGACTTCCAGTTCTTCAGATGATGGTTGCACGGGGGTCTGGCAGGTGAAGGTCGGACATGGAGATGAAAGGTCTTTGCAAACTCTTGCAAAGAAGGGATTGTTAAAAGGTGCTGCTACCTGCAACTTGGAAGGTGAACACAGCGTTCTGGACAAGAAAAAGGTGAAATTCAGTACCAGTACTCACCGCACAGGAGGTCTTCTTGATTGTTTTCACGTAAGCGTTTGGGGATCTGTTAAGACTGCATCGCTTGGAGGTCACATGTACTTTGTCTCTTTTGTTGATAGTTTATCTAGGCACTGTTGGATATATCCCATGAGATAAAGGTGTGAACCGCTAGATATATTGGTGAAGTTGAGAGGAAGAATGGAGAAGCAGATTGGTAGGATGACAAGGAGCTCCAGATTGGTAATGTTGAAAAAGACATGAACCAATTCCTACGATTTGATCAGAACACTGGTATTGCTACTCACTTCACAACAGGTATACATAGGGTGGCTGTTGTGCGAGTGACAACAAGAAGAAGAGGAATCCCTGAATCTCCTAGGCACAAAGAACAATTCCCAAAATAGCACAAATATCAAATCCAGAGAAAAGAACGCACGAAACAACGATCTAACGAGGTTCGGCCTCAATGCCTACGTCCTCGGGGCAATGAAAAAGAGATTTTATTGCTTTGGAAGAAGATTACAATGGTTGCAGCACCTCTAGGTCTCAAGAGATCTGCCACTTTCCTTGATCAAAGATACAAACCTTAGAAAATAACAACAGCCCTTTAAATACAACAGATTTCCAAATCAGCAATCACAGCCCGGAACCCGCTTGTCGGTCGACCGGGCGGTCGACCGACCCTTTCCACCGGTCGACCGGTCGGTCGACCGGTCGGTCGACAGAGAGTTGGGTACTTTCAGTCGGTCGACTGGGTGGTCGACCGAGCTCCTTCCTTGTGCACGTTGTGCATGTCAGTCGACCAGGCCGATCGACCGATCTCCTGCTACTGCGGGCGGTCGACCGGGCCAGTCGACCGATCACCTAATACTGCTACAGTTAACCTGTTTTGCTGCTGTTTTGCTGTGGTTCCTTCCTTCGTCTTTCATCGATGACTTCCTCGATGATCGCTCGACGATCCTTGTCGACTTTCTTAACAATAATCTCTCTCTTTCCAACAATTCTCCACCTCGGCGAAGATTTTTCCCAAAATCTGAGCCGATCTCCAACGTACCCCAGTCTACTCGGCGAAATCGACACACGATCTCGGTGAAATCGACACACGATCTCGACTTGTGCGCACTGGACGAAATCAACACACGATCTCGGCGAAATTGACACACGATCTCGGCTTGGAATCTTTAACTCAACTGTTCACTAGAAAACATCGCACATGCCTTCCCTGCACTTCACCTTAGGAGAACTTCCATACATGTCGATCACTATATTGTGGCTCCTCCTCCGTAACTTCACGACCTCATGAAGACTTCCTCACGAGCCAACACTGACTCTCCAACTGACTAGCTCTATCTAGTCTACCTGTCTTCACAGACGGTCTAAACAAGTCTGCGTAGAGCACACCAAACATCATCGGCTTCAACTAGATGTACACCACTCCTTATGCAAGCTCAACATCTTCTCACTGGAAGATTAACCTGTTCATCGAGAACTCAACACCTCACCTCCACGTGAAGTTCAACTGGCCACAACACTTCACCTCTACATGAAGCCTCTTCACCTCTACGTGAATCTCCAATCGGCCACAACTCTTCACCTCTACGTGAAGATCCAAACAGCTTCTCGAGAACCCAAATAGCTTTATAAGAGTTGCATCACCAAATGGTTGCGCCTTTACGGCTGCCTACGTACTTTGCCCAAGGGATCAAGCCAACCGTAGTTCATTTAAATGAGCTTCATCCAGCTCAAGCACTGGTACCTATATTTGCAGCAGCGAACCTATCAGACTGAGTCATATGAATCTCTTCCCGACCATCATGGAGAACAACGGCCTTCAACTTGAGCTTGTCGCGATCACAAGCTTGAGATTCATACTGCTTTTCCCACAAGCGTGGTTTCACCTTGGTTCCAATAGTTGCAAACAACTCGACATCCTCAGCAATGTCTTCAACCTGTTCAGCATCATTCTGGGTATCATGATCTCCATCCGGTGTCACATCCGATGAAATCTTCACTAATGCCGAACCAACTGGAGATGATGGAGTAGCATCAATCTCCACCTGCTGCGATCCATCCTTGGTCTTCGTCTTCTCTACCTGCTGAGAGACGGTAGACTTCAACACTGAAGTCTCTCCAAATGTGACATTCTTGCTCATCACGATCTTCTTGTCTTCGGGGTCCCATAACCTGTAGCTGTTCCTTTTGACGCCTAAATAGACAAACCTCTTTGCTCGCGGATTCACCTTGCCATTCTTGGCACTGAAGTAGGCCGAACTTTCAAACTCCCGCAGCACACCATGATCTTGAGCAGCTTTTCCAGACCAAATTTCTAATAGAGCTTTACCTCCATTCGCAGTCGATCTGTTCATGAGAAGGCTAGCATACTCTGTCGCCTCAGCCCAAAATGATTTCTCTAATCCTATACTAGACAACAACTTCCGAACCTCCTCCAGCAAGGAACGAACTACATCTTTAGCCAACCCATTTGTACCTGTTGTGAAGTGAGTAGCAATACCTGTGTTCTGACCAAATTGTAGGAATTGGTTCATATCTTTTCCAACATTACCAATCTGAAGCTCCTTAACCTTCCTACCTATCTGCCTCTCCATTTTTTCTCTCCACTTCATCAACACATCTAGGGCTTCACTCCTTTGTCTCATGGGATATATCCAAACTTGCCTAAATGAACAATCAATAAAGGAGACAAAGTACCTGTGACCTCCAAGTGATGCCGTCTTAGCAGGTCTCCATACGCTCATGTGAACACAATCAATGTTGGTACGGAAAATGGAAAGGTGTTCTCTGTAAAATTTCCTTGAATCAGTTGAAAGATTACAACCAACCAATATTCCGACTACAAGGGAAGGGAGATGTTGGGTCTTGAATCTCCCCTTTGTTTAGTGCTGGGTTCTTCAAGTGGCGATGGAGAGTGAATCTTGTTCTCCGTTGACCGGGTGAACGTCAAGAACTTCCGGGGATCTTCTCTTCGGATGGTAGACGAAGTAACACAGCTCTGTCGACCGAAGCTCTCAAAGAGATAGTAAGCAAAGGTAACTTGTACGCAGCAAGTTAACAGAAGAGTTGGACTCTCCTTGTCATTTTTTTGGTGGTATTTTCCGTCTGTGTCTCTGTGTCTGTTCCCTTTTTATCATAGCCACTGAGTTATTTATAGAGGCTTCAGGGGTGAACGTGCCCCCTAAAAACACTCCATAATGAGGGGTTAACTTTCCCGTTATGTGGGCGATAACTGGCCCCATAACCAGGGAAGTTATAACCAAGGCGCGGGTTTCGACCCTCGCGCCTTGATGCTGGGACGCGGGTGTCGAGCCTCGCGCCTTGATGCTGAGACGCGGGTGTCGAGCCCTCGCGCCTTGATGCTGAGACGCGGGTGTCGAGCCCTCGCGCCTTGATGCTGAGACGCGGGTGTCGACCCTCGCGCCTTGGTGCCGCGGTGCTGGCTGAGACGCGGGTTTGGATCCTCGCGCCTTGGTGCTGAGACGCGGGTTGGACCCTCGCGCCTTGGTGCTGGGATGCGGGTGTCGAGCCTCGCGCCTTGATGCTGAGACGTGGGTGTCGAGCCCTCGCGCCTTGATGCTGAGACGCGGGTGTCGAGCCCTCGCGCCTTGATGCTGAGACGCGGGTGTCGACCCTCGCGCCTTGGTGTCGCGGTGCTGGCTGAGACGCGGGTTTGGATCCTCGCGCCTTGGTGCTGAGACGCGGGTTTGGACCCTCGCGCCTTGGTGCCGCAGTGCTGGCTGAGACGCGGGTTTGGATCCTCGCGCCTTGATGCTGAGACGCGGGTGTCGAGCCCTCGCGCCTTGATGTTGAGACGCGGGTGTCGAGCCTCACGCCTTAATGCTGAGTGGTGGCCATAATAATTAGCCTTGCGTCTAGAACTTAGAATTCTGCTTTTGGATGGCTTGTCTTTTAGTGATTTTTAGACAGCCTATAGAATCCCCTCCAAAGTTTTCGATATTCCGCAGTTAGCTGGGACGGATTTCGAAATACTTTGGACTCTAGCTGAGCTCACCCTTATGACTGGACTGTCAATGCTCCGGGTTTGATCTTATCTGGAGTATGGTCTTCGTGAGTGTACTGTGGAACTCTTTGAAGCTGCCAAAGTTGATCGTGTCGAGTGTTTAGATACACAGTCTAGACCTCCCCGATTGCTTTAAGTCTGTCGTAGGTGCACTTTGAGCCAGGGGTGGACAGTCGTCTGCTTGTGTCAGTGTACTATTGAACTGAATTACAGAAGTAAAGACTGAATGCCAGTTCTGTGGACGCAGGGGTAATACTGCTTTAAAGACGCGCCTTCTATAGGGGTACGTCTTTTGGGGTGAAAACGCGATTGTTACTCCATGAGGCAGACGCGATTTTTGGCCGGGTTGAAAGGATGCAATCTTCGGGGGGGATGCATCTTTTAGAATGAAGACGTGATTTTTCGGACGCAACTCTGGCTGTGCTGAAAGGATGCGTCCATCGAAGGGATGCGTCTTTTAGAGATGAAGACGCAACTATTGGATGTGAGTCCGTGCCATGAGCACGCCGCCATGTGTCCTGTAGAATTGAGGGGACATCTTCTTTTTGACGTGCGAACTTCACGCTGCATTAAATGCGCTGTACACGCGTCAAGCGATGATTCGACGTCGAGCCAAACGCCGCGTATCTTTGCGAATCACCTGTGCCTATAAATGGCAACAGTCATCGAGAGGGTCATCATTAGTCTCTTCTTCGTCTTTGAGCGTATCTGTGAGGGTTTTAGAAAAGAGTTTCCTTTGTTCTCTTTCCTTCCATCTAACATCAAATCTTCGATTCGCAATGGCGCCCAAGGCGAAGCAAACTACTTCATCTTCAAAGGCGATCTTTGCTGAGACTCCAAGGGCTGGTTCCTCCTCGCAGGAAGCCCCTATCTCAGGTATAAAGCCATCGGGCTTAATTTTCGCCATTAAAAGGGTTTACAGAGTTCTTATAACTCTAAAATCCCTTTTTTGAAGGAGAACCGCCAACACGGATTCGAGCCCGTGTTTGATTTTCAGACGCGGTTCTTGAGCGGATAACAGGGCGCGGGTTTGATAACCCTTTTGTCTTTATTTGCCCGAATCTGCGTCTGCTTGTTGGACACAGGGCCCCAATGAGCCTTGCATTCTGGACTCACCACTTAGAATGTTTCTAAGTGTGAAAGATTCAGACGCAGACTTCTTGTGACTCTCGCGTCTTGTGAAATCAGACGCTGGTTTTCATGAATCTTGCGCCTG
Organism: Agave tequilana; assembly: GCA_038442645.1. Lineage (NCBI taxonomy): Eukaryota > Viridiplantae > Streptophyta > Magnoliopsida > Asparagales > Asparagaceae > Agave > Agave tequilana. The sequence goes on along the minus strand of JAVJIF010006621.1, from coordinate 16,753 downwards.
AGTCCAAGTTCCTAGAGATTTTTCATAAGTCTTGGATTTTCAAAACGCGGACTCCACGGTAGCCTTGAGACCTTTGGGTCTAGACGGAGATTTTGATGATTCCCGCGTCTGAGTTCACTTCTACGTTTGAGTTGTGGACACTTAATCATTTCCCTTCAAATTTCTAATCAAGTGTTGTCTTCTTTTTGCAGTGCGATACTCCTCCGACCATCTTTCCAAGAAGTGCTACTTCGGACACGTAGGCGGTGCTGACCACGACTTAACCTTTGTGCTGCAAAGGACTGCTCCCGTGACTGCCGACAAGTCGAAGGAGCGAAGGGAGAGGCTTTCCGCGGTCAACATGACGACACTCCGGGAACTCATGACAGATGCGGAATTTAAGACGGATTCGCGCGTTCTGAGGAAGAAACTTGTCTTCTTCTTTGGGGACAAAATTAGCGAGGGTGGTTACACCTTGCATGACGGAGATTATAAATGGCTTCGCCAGATAGAGGGTAGAAGGTTCTTTCTTCCGAACATGGAGAGAATGTACCCCTTGTCTTATCTCCAGCACATGTCTGTCCCTCGGGTGATGACATGGGATCTTGCCCGACCTATCCCCAATGTTTCTCTCGGCACCCTGGGTTCCAGGAAGGTATACACTGCCGGTCATGGGCAAGAAGTTTTTAGCCTGTTTCCCGGGCTACTCAGGTCTGATCACCTAGTAGGGGAAACCCCTCAGCTCAGCACCACCTTCATCAATGTATTTATGAAGGTGGGGGTGATTTTCCAGTTGATTTCCGCCCGCTCGGGTGGATTCATTCCACTGACAAGTACTGGTGGGGCAGGATGGTGAGTTTTGTCCTCACCAACCTCGGAGGTCTGCTGGAACATGTGGGACTGTACCAAGTGGTCAGGGCCGTGCAGTATGGCATTCCACAGAGTTCTCAAAATTTCTTTGGGATCCTGGAGCGCTACAATTCTCTGACAGGGACATTCTTTACTCCGGTCGGAGAAATTGGTCTTGCCCTGCATGAGTTACACGAAGTCTCAGGGCTGGTAATGGGAGATGCTCCCTATGAGGAATACGTCCCAACTTCTGAGGAGCTTCACCTCTTGAAGAAAGAGTTCTCTCGAGTATATGAGACTTATTGGGAGGTGCTATGTCACTTCCACATCTGTGGCCAGATAACCTCTTGGAGGACTAGAGGAGTTAAGCAGCTGTCTTGGGCAAGCTACTTGTTTAATGGTATCACTGAGAAAGACCATTCAGTGACCCGTTTGGCTCTCAGCTCTGACGAAGAAATCGCCGAGAGGATCAATGCCTCTGTGGATTCTTATACCACAGAGTCGAACGAAGACACTTTCAAACCTGACACGGTTTTCGAAACTTTCCATCACCAAGCCCGGATCCCCATCTCTAATCGGGCACTGTTGGCGGGCTTTCTCATGTTGTGGTTGAAGCGCTGTGTGGTGCCGACACTGCCACATGAAGTGATTGTTGCCGACGTGGTGTATCCGGCGGTGCTACTGGCCTATGGTAAATTCATAGCCCTCCTTCCGGCCATGGCGGCCGGTATTCAAAGCGGGTTGCAGGCCTTAGCTCAGAGCCTATGCAGGGTAGAGAAGGTCGTCGACTCCCATGGTGAGCCGGAAGTTGACTCGGAGGGGAGGCCGAGGATAAAGACTCCCAACCCCCAGGTCGAGCTCCCCTACACGTACCTAATGGCTTGGTACGTTATGCACTGCCCCTCTCTGATGACGCCAGTGTCTCGATGCGAGGGGTTTGTCCCTTTTGTACAGCGGTTGGAGAGCTCAAGCTGGTGCAACAATTATATGTACTACATTCGGAAGTGTATTCTGACCGCTTCAAACTACCAACTCAATCGCTGCTTCCCCGAGATTACCGGTGCTGCTTATGGGGATAAGTTTGCCGACATGGTGGGTCCAGACAACTTCACGAGGCTGTCGTCGGGAGTTTTCTGGTGGCTGATCAATATTCGGCCCGGGTATGTGCTTTTTCGGCAAGGGAATTGTGCACGATCGAACCATACATGCCGAATCGCTTCGCCCGATAGTTCGGCTATGACCAGCTATATGTCAGCAACCCCAATGCTCAACTCGCCTTCAGTGGGAATTTATTTGAAGATGCTCGGGCTTGGTATTATAGTGTGGCTGGAGGGACACATGCTATTTTCAGCTTGCCTCTCAAGATGCCAAAATGCTATACAAGCCTCAGTTTCTGCACCTGGTACTTTCAAGCCAACCAGATGCCTAACTCCTTACTGGGGCACTCATGCATTATGAGCATTAATGCATCTTATGAAGAGAAGGCGGCATCCAATAAGCGCTCGCGAGGCATCGATGAATATCGGGTGGCTCAGAAGGAGGCCAGAAGGGTGTCACGGGGGGAGCCGAGAGCAGCATCGCCTAGGGAGCAACCTGCTAAAAAGGGTCGACAGGCAGTGCATAAACGTCTTCAGAGCTCTACTTCCACGTTGAGCATGCCCTAAAGAAGGCCCGGAGAGACTTGGCGGCCGAAGCTTCCATGTCCGAGGCCATCCCTTCCGGTGTCGAGGAGCAGAGGGAAGAAGAGGAGGAGGAGGATAGTGCCCCTCTCGTTCGCACTCGTGGATTGCGCAGCAGGGGCCCCACATTTTTAGAAGAAGGGGAGCTTGCTGATGAACCCCTCGCACTTGATGAGGCCGAGCAGCTAGAGGCTGACCTGGTGAGCAAGGATGATGTTGAGATCCCAGGGGTCTCGATTCAGCCAGAGTCCTCTTCAGCGCAAGAAAAGAGAGATGAGGCACAATAGCCTGGGTCTCCTGGTGTATTAATCCCCAGTCCGCGGGTAGTTGACCCCAGCCCTACTACTGGGGTATTTGGCAGCAAGGCCTCAATCGCCTAGGCTTCTCGCGTTGAACTATCGTCTTCATCGTCCGGAGAGGATAGATATGATTCAGGCGATGAGGTCGATTTTGGCGATGAACCCGCTCCTCCAGATCCGAGTAAATTCTCACATATCTCGGAGGAGGAGATATATGGGTATGATCCGGTAACGGCGTCGCCACCAGTGGCAGTTACTCCTGCTGAAGGTACTCTTTTGTCTTTTTGACCCGGTTTCCCTTTTAACTAAGGAAAAGGTTCTAAGTTTTCCCTTTTAACTTTATGTTGCAGGGCTGGCCGTGGACAGCGAGGCTGCGACTTCCTCTTATATCGAGGAAATGATACAAGAGCTGGCCCAGCAGGAGGATGTTGAGGCTCCTGCTACTGAAATGCCTCAAGAGGGGGCAATTATTGAAGTCAAGGAGACCTCAACGCTGCAAGATTCGCCCCAGAATTCGCCATCTTTGAACCCCCAACTTGGTAAGAAAATATTGATGCTTTGAATATTTTCCTTTTACCGCCATGGCTGATGTTCTGGTAATTTGCAGAGAGCACTGGGGGAGTTCAGGCAGAGGTACCTGCGGCTAGCGTCGACCCAGCAGGGGCATTCGGCGTTGATCCAGCAGTGGCAGTCAGCGTCGATCCCGTAGGCAGTAAAATTCAACCCTTGACTCAGGGCTCCGAAGATACCGCTACTTCGGGTGACATGGAGGCTTCTACAACAGTGGCTGTGCCAGACGCGTCGGCGACCATCTCAGCTTCTGTCGTACCTGTCGCTGACCCGACTGTCGCGCGGGACGAGTTGATTCCCACCCCTCGCCCTGTGATAGAAAGGGGATCTGGGAGCAGATCAGCGAGATCTTCTTTGTTGGAAGAGCTGACACGTCAAATGGTGCATCAGTTCTTCGTCTCCATGCGATCGTGTATTGATCTCATTTTTTCTGGGGACAGTTCTTTTTAATTTGCCCGAATGCTCCTGGGAAATCTGATTGAGAACATCAATCATATTGGAGGTCCTTCCCAGGCCAAAGCGTGTCTTCTGTTGGTGGATCAGTTGGGGAATGACTTAGAAGAGCTTAAGTCTTTGGAAGACGCTGGCTCATTTCACGAGGCCCGGACAACCCTGACTAGGCTTCTTGCTGCTCAAGAACAAGAGCGAAAGGAGATGGAAGAAAAGATAGCTGAAAAAACCCATCTTCTCTAATGTTTCCAGGCTGACCATCGAAAGCTAACTGGCGAGTCAAAGGAGTCTGAGATGGTTATGCAGACTGCGGAGCAGGTTATCCTCGATGCTCGAGCTACCATAGCTAGGGCTAAGGCTTTGATTGCTATCAATGAACAGAAGTTTGCCACTTTCGAAAAGAAGCTAGCGGAGTTGGAGGCTGCCAAGGCGCAAGTTGAAGAAAACCTCTCTGTTCATTCCTCCGAGCTGGAATCTCTACGAGTGCAGCTGGCTGCAAAGAGATTTTTATCCGAGGAGGAGCTGCGGGCCCAGACTCTCATGGAAGCTGAGAAGGCGCGTCAACATGAGATGCATCGCCTTAGAGAACAAATCCGTTCTTTGGCGAACCAAGATTATTAGCCTCTCCTTTCCCTTTTTTTTTTATAAACACTCAATTTGTTAGGAGTGTTTGTATCACTTTTATCATTTTTTTTGTCAAATAATAAAAGACTTTTGAAATTTTATTCCATCTTCATTGTTCTAACTGTAGATGAATCCAATTTTTTTGTTGCAGTCTTTGGCTGTGATCCTTGACTGACTGTGAATAACGAACTTAGGTAGAACTAAGTTCTTTTGATGGAACGCGGCGCTGATTTATAGGGAGACGCGGTCCTGAGGAACGCGGCGCTGATCTGCCAATGAAGACGCGGTTCAAGTTGGAGCGAAGGACGCAGCTATGGGTGCGGCTCCCTGGCCGCAGTCCTTAACTCTGTCCAAGTGCAGAATGCATTATGGACGCGGTCTTATGCTCCTTAAGGCTGACGTATAGATATGAGGACGCGACCCTGGGTCCTTGACCTGGTGCAAACTCAACTTATATTGAGTTTACTATAGGAACACCATCATTATCTCGTCGAGTAGACGCAGCTCCAAGATACTTGTGAATGCCATGGGCCTTTTTCTATTGAAAGCACAAGTCTCAGGACGCTGCTTTATGTGATTTCCAACCGTGACCCCCGGAATGGGTCCCTTTTATGGAGGGGACACAGCTTTGAATCACTCTGAGAGACACGGAGAGTCTTCTTAAGGAGGACGCCATTTTTTTTTTTTTTTGAAAAAGGGACGCAGGTTCCTGAACGCGGCTCTCATGCCTGCGTTTGGTGCAACTTCCCAGGCGTTACATGGAGCCTGCCATAAAGATTTTGTTGGATCTTTGAACGTCAAGTCGACGTTGACGATTGGGACTCGCATCATCCGATGTTTCCCGAAGCGGCAGTCCACGCGTCTACTTTTCATTGGGTTCAGGCATTAATGCCTTTTAATGCCAAGATCGGCGCTGGCGGTTGGAGATTTGCGTCTTCGATTCTTCCCGAAGCGACGATCCACGCGTCAGCCCTCTATTGGGCTTTGACACTCGTGCGGTCATTAAAGCTGACGGTTCTAATTAGTGAGCCATTAATTATAGGCATTATGGTTTGCCTATAAATAGGGCTCACCCTCTCCCTTTAACAGTCCAATACTTAGACTATTTCATTTTGAGAGTGAGTGCTCTGAAGGACTCCACCTTCTCCCTTCAAGGGTTTTACCAGGGACTTGCCTCCATGGACGAAGATGACCCCGAGCTTTCATGCTCTTCTCCCGAATATTACCACTGTCAAGTGATTTCAATAACAAAAAGCGTCTCCTTGAACACCTTTTATGTCCGCGCCTTAATGCAGAGAGTTCAACTCTTAATAGAGGCCTCTGCGGGTACGCCTTCCTGGTTTGCCATGACATTTTTAGCCCAACTAAGTTTGAGTTTTGATATCTCTTAAAGAGATTCATCATTTGGACCTTCTCCTGAAGTCTTAGTTGGTGCACCCCTCTTTTGGAAGTTACGCCTTTGACTTAAACTTCTCTGGATGCGAGTATAATGATCTTTGGCACCTGGGCTGCGGGCTTTACATATAGAGCTCACGTCTAAAGCTGTTGACTTAAAACTTCAACTCTGATCAAAGGTCTTCAGGCCTAAATTTTGCAACTCTGTTCATCCAACAGGGAGATGGCAATTTTCGCGTCTTGGGCCTTAGACGCGGGTGTAAAATTAGACTGCGTTCGAATTCTGTGTGCATCACAACTTTGATCGCGTCTGTTTCTGCCGCTGCAGCAGCTTGGCTCACTGCGCGAGTCATCCCTGCGTCTGAAGTCTTCAGCAATAGCTGCGCCTGTCACTTAGTTTTTTTTTTGTTGAAGTATACTAGGCTTCAGATCTTCTAATTTTGTTGCTTCTTGCAGGTAGGCTTGATCATCCTTTTTCATATTCGCTGGGCCCCTAGGAGAATATTTCGGCCGGCGAACTTGTTCGATGTTCGTCTACAAGGGAAGAAATCATGGTCCCCGTCGTCCACAAGGGAAGAAATCATGGCCCTGTCTTCGGGAGACGGGGACCTAACCCTCGCCAAGATTTCTTTGGATTCAATGCACCAATCATGCTTCTTGGCATGGCATGGTCAGAGTGAGTATGGCGGGGGATATAGTGATGGGTATGGTGGTGGGTAGCATCCTCTGTGAGGTCTCAAAATCTCCTTTTACCCCAGAAGTGACATCGAGGAAAGCTCCATACTCGTTGGATGACTTTCTGGTGGTGGTGGAGGTAATCGACGGATCATAACCCGGCTTCGGATGGTCAGGTGGGATCAGGGTATTCTGCTACCATTCGACCTCAAGAAACACCATTGTTCTTTCGATGGCGACACAATCAGCATCCGAACGCCATTACAGTGCTCACCCATCTTTGGCGCCCTTCCAGACATCTTGTATTTGGAATATATGCAGCTTTAAGGAGTGAGTGCAACCTCTGAGAGAGAGGAGTGAGTGCAACCTCTGAGAGAGAGGGACTTCTTTGTACTCCTGTATTGTAACACTCAATCTTATTGTATAAGAGAGCATTTTGTATCACTTTCATATGTCTGGATATAAATAAAAATGACACCCTTTTTTTTTTTCTATTGTCTTGAACTCCTTTTTCTTTTAGTCAGACGCATAGAAACAAAGAATCTTTGACTTGTCAAAACTATGATGATAATCTTAACAAGTCAAATTTTGTAGAGAAAGATCCTATTTTAGGAACTCCACAATGCTGTCAGAGGTGTAATATTAACTTGACAAGGGATAAAATTTTTGGTGGACCTGCCACTTTATAAAAGAAAGTGACAGGCGAAACTTGTACCCCCAGGGAAGACGAACTTTTATCAGAGGTTTGGGATTAACTTGATTAAGATCAGCTGGGGAGTTAATGAAAACACTGTTAATGGTGTAGTATTAACCTAACAATGTTTTTAGGTAGACTTGTCATTCTGTTGAAGAGAATAACAAGTGAATCTAGATTCGCGGGGAATCTAAGAAAGTTTTTACCGTTAGAGGTGTGATATTAACTTAACGGGTTGAATGTAGTCTTGTCAGAAGTGTGATGTTTAACTTGAAAAGGATGTGAATCAGAGGTGTGATATTAACTTGACTCAAAAGTATTTCAGTTTTATTTGGGAAAACTGAAAGTGTCACTGTCATAGGTGTAATGTTTAACTTAGCAGTAAGGTTAATGCTAGAGGTGTAATTTTGAACTTGGCATTAGTCATCTCGGCTTTGACAAGGAAGTCCGAGGGAAGGTCATGGCCATAAGTGTATTGTTGAACTTAGCAATAACCTGGATGCTAGAGGTGTAGTGTTAACTTAGCATTATTCATTTCAGCTTCGATATGAAAGTCTGAAGGAAAGATGACTGTCAGAGGTGTGATATTAACTTGACAGAAACTTGATGTACTGTTTGAAGTATAATGTTAACTTAACAGTAATTTGTCAGAGGTGTGGTATTAACTTGACAGAAACTTGATGTACTGTTTGAAGTATAATGTTACCTTAACAGTAATTTGTCAGAGGTGTGGTATTAACTTGACAGAAACTTGATGTACTGTTTGAAGTATAACGTTAACTTAACAGTAATTTGTCAGAGGTGTGGTATTAACTTGACAAAAATTAGCTCGTGATAAAAGCAGTTTGAGGACCTGCCATTCTATTGATGAGAATTGACAAGTGGAACTTGAAGGGCCAGAGGTATAGTGTTAACTTGGCAAATTTGAAAGTTTGTTACTCCATGTAGAGTTGACAAGCAAAGTTTGTACTCGATAAGGAGTATTGAAAATTTCCATTACCAGAGGTATAGTGTTAACGTGGTAATAATTACGTTTTGTGGACTTACCATTCTGTGTAAGAGAATTGGTAAGGGATTTTGGAGAAAAGAGTGGAGCCAAGTCCACTTAGAATTTTAGCAAACCCTCAGCTATCAACGGATTTGAGGTGCCTTTACCAATTACCGTTTGAGTTGGGCTAGCCATGCTATTCCCCTCAGCATGATGAGTTATCGAAGACTAATGTTGGGCTTAGAAGCCAACATTTTCCTCTATCCTTAGCCATCTGAGGCGTCGGATGATATGAGGACAAGGACATTAGAACCTAAGTCTCCTCTTTTGTCTCTTTATCATAAATGAAGGAAAGAAACTTCTTGTTTTGATCAGAGGTGTATTTTTAACTTGATCGGCAGAAGAGCACCATTTAAGGATAGTACTTCTTCAGGAACTGCCATTGATGGGCATCATGAGTGTATCGCCATTTGAGGTTGTGAGGCGATATGATCCATTTGAGTAGACTGACTCTACTACAAATGGTCCTTCCCATTTGGGCTGAAATTTCCCTTTCGTCTTATGTGTCATCACCATAGGTCTTCTGACAGCTAAGACAAGGTCACCCTTCTTGAAAGTTCGTGTTTTAACTTTCTTGTTGAAGGCTCTGGTAATTCGGGCTTGGTAAAGCTCGATTTGTTGTTGGGCCTGCAGACGCTTATCGCCTAAGGCCTCCAATTCCTGGAGTCGCTGTCGATGCTTCTCCTCTGTTTCATCTCCGCTGTCAAGGCGATGCGTAAAGACGGAATTTGGATTTTCAGTGGAAGCACGGCTTCACACCCATATACAAAGAAAATGACATAGCTTTACTCGGGGTTCGAACAGTTGTGCGATAGGCCCATAAGCATTCACCTAGCTTGTCGTCCCAGTCCCGTTGACTTTTCGAGACGAATTTCTTGAGAAGCTTACCAATGGTCTTGTTGAAAGCTTCTGCGAGACCGTTAGCGACGGGATAGTATGCTGTTGAGAACACACTCTGAATTCTGAACTTATCGCAGAATCTCTGGAAAGCCTGGCTGATGAACTGGGGTCCATTGTCATGGACAATTCGCCGAGGTACACCAAAACGGTAAATGACGTAATGTTTCACGAACTTGATCACGTTAGACGATTTTACCTCCTTCAAAGGAATGGCCTCGGCCCATTTGGAGAAGTAATCGGTTATTGCCAAAATAAACCGATATCCTTTTGATGATGGTGGGCTGATAGGGCCAACTACATCCATCCCCCACATTTCAAATGGCCAGGTAGAGGTCGTAGAGTGAAGGTACCCTGGTGCTTGGTGGATAAAATCACCATGAACTTGGCAAGCGTGACATCTTTTGGCATAGGTGACGACGTCAGCAATCATCTTGGGCCAATAGTAACCCAACCTTTGGAGTCGATATGCCAGTTTTGGGCCAGGTTGATGGGCTCCACACATACCGTCGTGGGCTTCTTTCAATATCTCTTGGGCCTCTTTTGATGAGAGGCAGCGGAGCAAGATCCCGTCATGCGATCGACGATACAATGTTCGCGTAATCGCATTATAGTAGAATTTGGGAGCTTTTCTTCGAAGGACAGCCACTTCCTTGGTGTCCTCAGGCAGGATGCCGTATAAGACATAGTCGATATAGGGGAATCGCCAGTCTCTAAGCTCTGGACCGGTTGATGCTTCAAGTGCTTCCTTGCCTTGACAATTTCCCGTTGGCTCTTGATAGTCCTCGGGAGCAATTCTCGGGCAATACAGGTCGTGGCTGTAGACAAATACCTTCTCCACTGCTCCAGCTGGAAGAGCTAAGGAGGCAGCGAGGGATGCCAGTGCATCTGCATGCGCATTTTGCCTGCGCGGTACATGGTCAATGTAAAAGTTTGTGAACTTCTCGGCCATGCGGATAGTTGCGTTGTGATAGGGTATTAGGTCTTCGTGTCTGACTTCGTACTCTCCGCGAACTTGGCTGACGATAAGTTTGGAGTCGCCATATGCCTCGAGATTTTTAACGCCATCTCATCGGCGAATTGCATCCCAATCAAAAGAGCGTTGTACTCCGCCACATTGTTGGAACAAGGCTCAGTAAGCGAGATGGCCCGAGGAATCACGTAGTTCTGTGGAGAGACGAGTACTACTCCTACCCCCGCTACTATGTGTCCTTTTGGGCTCGTTCTGGATGCACCGTCAAAGAAAAGTTGCCACACTTGTCTTTCAAATGATGTCTGAGTCAGGCAGACTTCGGCGACCTAATCTGGGAGATCCTCGTAGAATTTGGCTGCCCTCGGATCTGGGTGTTCGGCTAGGAAATCCGCCACCGCTTGTCCTTTAATGGCCTTTTGTGGTAAAAAGTACATCTCATATTGGGATAGCAATATGGCCCATTTTGCCAGCCAGCCGTTCAATGATGAAGGCTTAGTCATGAGTAACCTCAGGGGGTTGACTTTTGATATGACATTTATAGTTTGGCCTACCAAATAGTGTCGCATTTTCTGAATAGCAAACACCAGTGCCAGACATTCCTTCTCGATCGGATTGTACCGATGTTCGGCTCCGATCATTATTCTACTCAAATAGTAGATTGCTTGCTCTCGTTTTTGATCATCATTCTGAGCTAGCAGAGCTCCTAAAGAATGATCCATTGCTCGGACATATATCAGGAAAGGTTTTCCGGATATCGGAGCTGCAAGGACTGGTGGTTGGGTGAGGTATTGTTTAATCTCCTCAAACGCTTGTTGGCAAGCGTCATCCCAAATGAACGAGACACCCTTCTTCATTAATTTAGCGAAAGGTTGGAATCTTCTGGAGAGATTTGAGATAAACCTGCGGATGTATGCCAATCATCCTTGCAATCCCCTGAGCTCCTTGAGGTTCTCGGAGGTTGCATCTCCTGGATAGCACGAACCTTTTCCGGATCCAAATGAATTCTGGTGGAAGTTACAACAAATCCTAAGAATTTGCCACTGGCCACCCCAGGAAGGACTTTGTGGGATTCATCTTCAATTGATGAGCCCGCATGATGTCGAAGACCACCTTCAGGTTAGTTATGTGATCACCCTTAGCGCGGCTTTTTACCGCAATGTCATCAACATAACATTCCACCGTTTTGCACATACGCTGACGGAAAATGGTATTCATGGCCCTTTGATATGTCGCCCCTGCATTCTTTAGGCCGAAGGGCATGACGGTGTAGCAGTATACCCCAATGGTGTCCTAAAAGAGGTATGTTTCTCGTCGGGGATACATCTTGATTTGATTATATCCTGAAAATCCATCCATGAAGGACATTCGCTCGAATCCACATGTATTGTCAATCATGATGTTTGTAATTGGCAGTGGGAATTCGTCTTTGGGGCAGGCCTCATTTAGATCACGAAAATCAATGCAGATCCGGATCTTTCCGTTCTTTTTAGCAACGGGGACGATGTTGGCTACCCAGTCGGGATGTTGTTCTTCCCGAATGAAGCCAGAGTCTATAAGTTTTCTGACTTCTAATTGAATCACCTCCATTACTTCTGGACGGAACCGCCGTTGCTGTTGCTTGACAGGCTTTACATCTATATTGATGTTGAGATGATGCATAGCCACTCGAGGATCAAGTCCAGGCATATCCTCGTAATTCCAGGCGAAGACATCTATATATTCTTGTACAAGGGATATAAGATGCTCTTTCTCAGAAGGTGACAGGCCGTCACTTATGAAGATGGGCTTAGGATTAGCCTCATCCCCCAGATTGATTTGAACAACCTTGTCTTCTGTGGCGGCTTGCGCTGTTCAAAGCGGGTGTCCCAAAGAGTATTTAAATGTTTGATCCAAGGATCTGTATCGGATTGGATCATTTCTTCATCTCCGTCTTCCAGGTGGCTTGTTGAAACCATGTTCACTGAAAGTTCTCTGAAGATGTTGCCGACACTGACATCTGACTCCCACGATGACGTGCCCGAAGAGTAACTGTGGCCTGATGACTTTCCAGAATCAGAGGCTGATGGGACTGGAGTTGATACATAGCCCAACCCCTTGCGCGTCCGATGATAATAATCGGGGCCTTCCCTTTCGGAACGAAGGATTGAAGTAGCGTTCTCCTTCCTTTGCCGAAATTTAACCGGGTCCACCTGCTAGACATACCCCATGCTCCTCATCATTCTGAGCGTCCTTGGCTCATAATGACCGAACTGAGGGGGCTCCTTTTCGCTTTCCAATTCTTCATGGGACATTGGTTCGGACGTGACTCGCCCAAAAAGGATTGGTTTTTGACCTTTCCGTCTCGTGGGAACCATGAATATAGATTCTTGCGCATCACTAGCATCGGTGCACTTTCAAAGATGATTTTACTGGTACATGCAACGATGTCAAAGCATTCATTGCTGACCAGAGATCATCATCTACTTCGGTACTAGTGTCTGATGGTACCGAATCAGAAGCAAACACAGAAAAATACGCTAAATCTAATTCTTCATTAATATACCAACCACCTACATCGTCGGTGGTATTATCAACATCGAGCTTATTAATGCTCTTTACAAGTGGTTCCAACTCCCATAGGCATTCTTCTTTTTCTGGCTCGGTGTCGGCTTCATTACCAGAGTCTGGCTCCTCTGGTTGCGGGACTTCGTTCGTCTCCATAGAATCCTGATACAGGAGGGAGTCTATGAAATAATTTTCGACTCCCTTGAACGGATGCCTTTCGGCGATCAACGTTTGCACCTTTCCATTCTCGTCAATGTATTTCATGACTTGATGGAGAGTAGAGGGAACGATGGAGTTGCGATGAATCCACGGTCGTCCCAGCAGTAAATTGTAGGAAGTGTCAGCATCGATGACATAGCATGTCACTTCCGACTTTAGGTCCCCGATCTGACATTTGAGCTTGATCTTCCCCATTGGACGGGTTCCATTGGCATTGAACCCATAAATGGTCGTCTGGGTAGGGCTCAAATGATGAGTAGGAATCCTCAAATGCTGCATGACCCTGCGAGGTATGATGCTCAACGCAGACCCTGGATCCACCTGAATGCGGTTCACCTCAGATGATCCAATATACCCTGTGAAGTACAAGGGTCGATCATGTCTCCCTTTAACCTGTATATCATCTGCCGTGAAGGTGATGCAGGGAGCCTTTTGAGAGGCATGGAGGCAATCCTCCACACCTTCTTCTTTTGGCCAATCGGTACCTGGGTCATGAAAACCTCAGCATTAGCCAGAGCTTCTTGTAGAGCTTCTCTGGTCGACTTTGATAACCTAAGAAGCTCATAAAGAGTGATCCGTGCCGGGATGTTAGCTAATTGAGCCAGGACATCAAAGCGGTAAGATGCTGTGGATCCTTCCGCTATGTCTTTTGGAAAGATTCGAGAAAACCGAATCTCTTTCTCTTTCTCCACGGGTGGCTTTGTGGAGGGCTTGGTTGGCTCTGCCGCAGGTCTTGGAGGAGTTACCGTCATTTCGCCATACTGCTTCGAGTATGACTGCCCTGAACGGGTTTCTGCCACCAGTCGGCTGGGCTCTGTGGCCAGAACTATTGTTTCTCTTCTGAGTCGGTCAGCGAGGGAACATCAGTTTCCGCTTCTCGAGAAGAGGTACACACCACATTGCAGGATGAAGCCTTTGCGTTGCCTTTGGACTTCCTGTTGGTTACAATAGTCCATTGCTGTCCGTCAACAAGATCAGGGTGGACCCACATGATTTCCCCTCGAGGTGCGGGGACAGGTACCAGGCCTTTCTCTTGCTGCTGATGAGGGTCTGTGTTGACCACTCTTAACTCTCCTCTTGGGACAGGGATCACCCCCAAAGATGTTGGGGGTTGTCTTCCAAACTGGAGAACTGACGTCATATTAGCCGTCACCTTCTTCTGCTCTGGTCGGAGTTTTAACACTTCCGCGTCAATCAGAGCTTGAAGGATGTCCTTGAAGACGTAGCAGCTTTTGGTGGGGTGTCCCAACATCCTGTGATACAAGCAGTAGTGGGATTGTCGGTTTTACCGACTTCTTCGGGGCGCCTAGCTTCAGGGAGCTTCAGTCGGTTACTCTTGTTGAGTAGCTTGAAGAGCGAGTCGACATGTTCATCCTTGAAGGAATACTGCTTGTTGACGCGTGGTTGGCTTAAAGAGCCACTCCCCTTGACCGGTTGAGGTTTGGCGGGAGATTTGGTCTCCATTGCTAAGTTATCCTTCCGTTTTGCTTGGAGGGACGTGTCTGGCGCATGCCTTGTTGACCTCTCAGGCCGGGGCTTATTCTCTTCTGCCCATACGCGGACGACAATCTCCTCATACTGTTCACCTTGTTGGACCAATTGTTTCCAGATGTGGCTTTCAGCGACTCCTATTGAGCAAGGAGCGAGGTTTGGAGATTGTGGCGGCATGTTTCCACCAGGGTAACCTGGGTCATACCGCTCGGACATCGGAGTGCTACATTCTGAAATCTTTTCATGAAAGATTTGACGGACTCCCCCTTTCGCTGTTTGGTAGCCAAAAGGGTGGCATTGTGACTTCCGAGTCGTCTTCGAAGAAGCGCGTAAGAAAAGCTTCTCCAAATCACCCAGTTCTTGATAGAGCCTTCTGGGAGCTTCATGAACCATTCAAAGGCGAGCCCTTTCAAGGTGCCGATGAACAGACGCACCAAGATGGCATCATTATCTACCACATTCCCTGTTTGGGATTTAAAGTAGTAGATATGTTGGTTTGGTGACCCCTTCCCATAGAATGCTTGGAGGGTTGGAGCCTTGAACTTGGGAGGGTACGGAACTAGGTCCCACTCGGCCGGATAGGGCCGGACCACTCCTGCTTCTTGGAGGCCTTTGCGGTGGTAAGGGCCTCAAGGCGTTGCTCCAATTGATTCATTCTTTTGAAATGAATCTTCTCCTGATCTCAGTCGTCCTTCCCTTGCGACGAAGATTTGGATGAATCCGAAGTAGGCTTCTCTTCTCCTCAGGATGTACAGAAGATGAGTTTTCTCCCTCTTTCACTTGCCCTTGGGACTTTCTAGAGGAAGATTTATCGGCTGTCTTCCTCTTGTCTTCGAGCAACTGCGCGAGCATCTGCTTGAGGGAGTCGATAGATTCCTGCTGAGCATGAATCATATCGAATTGTTCCTTCTGGATCTGGGCTAGCTGTTCCAAGCGCCTAGCCGTCTCCTCAGGAGTGCTCGTCATGTAGATGAAGGCCTCCCTCTCCATGGAAGAGTTTGAGGCCTGCGACTCTGCTACAGCAGAATGAGAGTCATTTACTTCAATGCCCTGGGCTAGGGCATTATAGTCAATCGGGGGAATTGCCCCGGTCCGGGTGCGAGTGTGTCGGTACACTCCTTTCGGTTCAGAGTCAGACTCCTGAGCTGACTGCTGGCTGTTTTTCCCTGCTCCTGCTCGCCATATTTACAGTGAGCTCAGGATATTCAGCATCAGAGAAGATCCTCCTCCTGTAGGAGCGTCTTCTTTGGCTGCTCGGGGAATCAGGGTCAGCTGTCTAATTAGAGACTGCTGGGTTACGCCTGAACCGCAAACGACACTCGGAGAGCATGGTGATGAGCCGTGGGTAGTAACATGATGAAGTGATTTGATTAGCACTTCTTTTCTTCGTCAAATAATCCCTTAGATCCGCGAGAGGGGGATCGAAGAGATTAGTCTCGCAATGTCGAGGACGGGAGGCATCCTTGCGCTGTTATAGCTTGGATGTAGGGTTCAGAGACGCGGTTCTCACGTCGCGGCTTCAGGACTGGCGTCTCTGCTGAGATGAGACGCGACTATCGCGTTGCTGATTGGTGCGTCGGGGCAGAGACGCTTGAGAGGTGCAGGGCAGCTGGGCCCCACGCCTAGAGGCGCGTGCCTCTTGTACTCGACGAGGCGCGCAAGCTTCGCCTAGCGTCTGGTGAGTGGGGCTTCAGAGGAGCTAGCTTGGGGAGTCTCGCGTTTGGGCCGCCAAACGCGGACTTCGTGCTGGATGCGGCGCAGCGGAGACGCCGGTTTGAACTTTGTGACCTGCCTCAGTTGGACGATCAGAAGTTCAACTTGCAGTTAACGCGCACGCCTCCTCTGTCGGCGCTCAGCGTTTCGGTTGCGTCGTGGGGGTGGAGAGAAACCAACGACCACTGGTGCTGAGGAAGAGGATGGAGTGCTGGACTCCAGGAAATTTGACCACGCGGGGCCTCCTAAGAGACGTTGGCGCGTGGTGTCATTCATGGCTTGATTGGCCACAATTTCCCTCACAGCAGCTGCCCTGAGAGAGACTCAGAACGGACTTCGGGGCCGGTCCCCGTAGAGACCCTGCGATAGGAGCGGGCCTTTGGGCTCTTGGAGCCAGAAGAGAGGAAGTCTTCATACTTTGCCTGGTCGAACTCGACAACGAGCGATTCGTCCGTCTTCCCCTTATAGAGGACGTCACCTTGCGCCACGATTTGTTCGTCAGTGACAAATGTAGTCCCCAGCGGAGTCGCCATCTCTTGTTTGGTACGGAAAATGGAAAGGTGTTCGCTGTAAAATTTTTTGAATCAGTTGAAAGATTACAACCAACCAATATTCTGATACAAGGGAAGGGAGATGTTGGGTCTTGAATCTCCC